>JAEUWJ010000841.1:0-136084 GCA_018524395.1 Podaxis carcinomalis
ACCGAGAAGCCATGTAACTAGGGCTCGAAAGCTTAACGGACGAGAAATGGGGTCCATAACAATATTCTAGAAAATATCCCTACCATTAGATTTGAGCCAAAGCAGGTGTATATCATGAAATGAGAGTTGATTAACTTACATTTCCTTTGTTTGAATCTCGCAATTTTGTTACAGACTTCAATTTGTGTCCATTAAACTCTTGAAGCCTTGGTTACACCCAGATTCTGCAGTTTAACCTTTTCCCTGTTTCTATCATACTTTTCTCCTTGTAAATACTTGTTCCTTGTATTATTTTCCTTATCAGATCTCTTATCTAATTACCTTGTGTTTTTCTGTTTATCTGTATCTTTTCCCTTTACCCTTAATTATCTTCTGGTTATCTTAGTTTCTCCATTATCAGATGTTTAACCTGGGCTCATCCTTTAAAATGTCTGGACACTTTGCAGACAGACTCCTTAATCTGATATTTTCTCCACAGTTATCAGTTCACACATTTCTAGTATTCTCCTTTGAGCAGTTACTATTGTTTTCTTGCTTAACTACTACTTTCCAGACTTTATCCTGACTACTGGTAAACAAGTAGGATTACTACCATATGTACTCCCCAGTCAGAATATCAACTTAGATCTTTTTCCTCTCCTGTCTGTCTGCTACAAGTCCACTCCTTGGTCTGGGCTTGTCTTCATCCAATCTCCATCCGCTCATCCACTCAAGTCTGTAGTTGGTCAAGTGAGGCAACCATTGTATTAGAGGGGTACAAAGAAGGATATGGTGTATGGCATCAGGTGCTTGGGTTCTCATAATATTAAATATGGCAATAATCTACTTTATCTAATGGGGTAGCATGGCAGTGGCCACCTGTGTTTTGCCAAGTTCTGCCACTGACATTCTGCTAGTGCCAGTGGCAAACCGGCAAACAATTGCCAACACACTAAGCATCCACCATACTGCCAGGCCTCGAGTGATTGCAGGCGCTAATCCCAAGACTCGACATCCGAGATGCTTCTAGCTTTCGCGGAGGAGCGAAATACGGTGAGGATAAGGCTCAATGCACCACCCCGAGACGGAATAATTGTTTGATACACCCCTTCTCGACCGCTTTACTGGCATAATTCTTTGCATCTGCAACAACTGAGAAACTTAGGTTGGGAACAGACAACTACATTTCTTTAAATACCACGGAGCTTAAGGACTGGGGGACACAGAGACGGACGGGAAGATTATATCATGTAGGTAGATGCGGACGGTGAACAGTTGATACAGCCTAACTTTGAAACTGTGACATCCATCAAACTCCACTTCTTTTCTGCCGGAACGATCTCCTGAAGTTGATCTTTATGATATTTCAATTCATGATGTACCTGGGCATTAATCGAGTAGTCAGCTTAGGTTGAAGAGGAGAGGCGTAGGAGAAAGGGAAACGCACAACTGCATGCCAATCCATGTCACGCCCACCCAGACCCCATGCAGGATTCTGGCAACGGATGCAGTTATACCTTTGCTTACACCCCCGCACCTGAGGGACCGTGGTGGTAGAAGGATCCAATCCGAACAAGCTCACGGTCTCCTTCACAACTTGACAAACTTCTACGTCAAGCTCGATTCTTTTACAGTCCCAAAGCCAGGGTCTTTCGCATGGTCTTTCACATGCCAAAGCTTTAAGCGATGGCAATAGGGATAGGTCCACGGAGGACTCTAAATGCTCTGGAACCTCGTCAGCTGTACAACGCCATTGACATACTTCATCGAGAGTGCTGCATGAACCAGGATTAACTCCACGGAACAAAGGGATCGCAAGAGGTCGTAACTGGGAGCTGTCTACTATGATGGCGCTGAGGAGACCGCTTTTAGGGAGCAGTGAGAGCATGAACTGGTTTCTTGATTCGACCCACTCCTTCCCGATGCGGTCGATGTCGTCCAAGCAGAATTCTGCATCTTCCTCACTTGGTGTAAAAATGGCAGATTTGAACGGTTCGTAGACAGCCAGATCAACAGGGCAGGGCTTCATGCTCGGGTCCATTGTTTGTTGCTCGGCCCAAGTTCCATACTTCTCTTTGAATGACCTCCAGCGGTCGCGCAGCTTCATTGCCTTCCTTTCCTCAATATAAACGGCTTTGATCTCGCGTAGACGTTTCACCAACTCGTGCCGGAGAGCTTCCCAGTCTGATAAGGAGGAATCGTTATGTTATTCAAAGCACTTCAAGAAGTAAAGCTAGTGTACCTCCTTCTGTAAGTTTCTTCGCCTTCGCGAAACCAGGTAGCTCGTCCATGCCACCTCCAGTGATAGCCAGAATTTCTGATTCCGCCCAACCTACGATAAAAGCGAGTTACTCGCGATTCAGTCTCGTGCAAGGTGCTAGCACTTACCTATCTCAGCCAGCTTCTTCAGGATTCTAAGGGACCTTTTACATTAAACTCGGTAGGGCGACAAGGGAATTAGAGACATACGCGGCTTGTCTTTCGTGCCTTATTCGATCTAACTCTTCTTTCCTGTTTTCCACTCGCTGCTGCTCCCATCTTTCGAAAAGACTGGAATCCTGTGAAAGACACCATCCGTCTAGATAACCGCTCAGTTATACTGGATTCACAGACCTTTGACCTATTATCCAATTGCTTGGCCATGTTGCAGAAAGCCTCTGTATCTGTTCTCCCGTTTGTGTCTGCCGCTTTCTCCAATTCTAGATAGTCGCTCATCAGGCAAAAATAACGTCTCTCTGTCAGGGTTTTTTGTTGATGTGCAAGTCTTGGTAAGATGAACCGAACCTACTGGCATACAGACAAGGAAGTCGGTGTTGATATTCGTATTTAAGTGATCTGCGAAGGACGAAGCTGCGGTACCTTCAGCATGTCACACATAAAGAGAGACAAAGGTCGATGCACCGCGTAGACAAAAGGCATCTCCAGCAAACCCGTAACCGCATAGTCCAGGAGCTCCAATGCCCAGCGTTGGTCCCGCATTCCTTAGACACACTTCAGCGGGCGCTATTAATAGGTTTGTTTTCATACCATGCACTTCCTCGCAAACAGGAATCGGGAGTACTGAGCAAGATTAAGATCACAAGGACAGGGTGGGGGAGGGTTCTCCGCCGCGCGCACTCTCTCGAAGGCCTACCACGTTGAACGGCATTTGCAAATAGTCAAAGCATAAGGATTCTCACCTCTTCCCATATATACCTGGCCTCCTTCGCCATGAGGATGGCACGCAAACTCTTGCTCGCCCAGGATAGATGCAGAAGATCAGTGAGATCTAAGTCACGAAAGATTTCATGTAAGATGTCAAGGGGAATCTCAGTCATTTGCTTGAGGTGCCCTCGACGGCCCCTGACCCGTCTATCATCTGTTCTTGCAACTTGATCCTTTGGCACAGAATCTGTGGGCTCGGACTTGTTGTTACCTGGAGTAACAGGAGCCTTTGCGACCTTGCGACGTTTTGACGCCCTAGCCCTTTTCTTTCGAGTTTCAGTCGGCTCGCTGTCTTCATCATGAGTCGTGTCTTCCATATAGCTTTGTGTTTTTCGTTTGTTCTGAGTTCTCTCAGAACGACGAACGCCCGTAGACGTCTGAAACGACGACATAGTGGAGGAGATGAAGTTGTAGTGTGCGTTATTGGTCCCTGTTTCAGCTTCTTTAGGCAGCTACCGCGTGGAAAACAGGCAACACAGAATGCCCATAAGTAACCACGAACAGTCGATTCACGCTATTGGGACAGGTCTTGCAAGATTTCATTGCACTTATTCGTATCCGGGACCATTTGTACACAGGTTGCAATTCACTCCCCGTAGGCTGCGACGATGTATTCCAAGAATCTTCTCCATTCTCCTTCCCATACTGCCAGTGCTATCTCCTTCTCTTCCGGAGTCATCATCGAAAACTAAAGGTTTTCAGTGACTTTGGCAAAAAACATTAAAAGCTGGTTTATCATACCTCAATACTATCCCTGGCAAGTACACCAAGCGTACTTAAACCACTAACTTCACTGGCTACGAAAACCTATTCATAGGTAAATTAGTGGAAAGGAACTGAAATCCGATTGGGTCACCTGGAAGAAGTCATATGTCAGGCCCATGTTACCGAATACAGAAGGGTCATCCGAGCCCAATGCAATGGGTATTCCGCTGTTTAAAAGAACTGGAAGTGGGTGCATTGGCATAGAGGATGTGAGACGCTGTTAACGGCCATGAGGTGAATGCTACTTCGGAACAGGACGATCCTTACAAGAACTTCATTTCTACAGTGATATATCAGTTGATCCGCCAATAAGTGCTTGAGAGACACCTACGAAATGGGGCAGACCTCGAGTAGAATACCCCGTTCTCGACAAATCTGAACAAGTTTTGGGTGTTTAACGAGAGAAAATCTATCGGTATTTAGTACTGTTGCATAACAAGCAGTACTTTTGCTCGTGGAACTGACCCGTGTCCAATTCTTTTGGTGCCGAGGAGGATGGCGTCATATACATTACTGTCTGCCGCGTCACCATCACCTAGCGTTTCTCCTGCATGGAGCAGGAATGGTATCTCGACACCCTCTTCAGCTTGACGTTTGCGGAAGTATAATAGGGGTTCGACGTAGTCAACGATTGGTCTTAGCTCATTCTCGTCACCGACAAGATCATATCCTGAAGTCCACGTGCCTATAAGTATTGGGACGATGCCAATCATGGATGGGGTCTTACCGGCAATCAAGTGAGGAAACTCTTTCTTAAGAGCAATACAGTCATCAAGGTACCAGTAAAGGTTCTTGGGTGCTATGGCTTTGAGCGTGGTATAGATAAACTAATCATTTGTTCAGCATGGCGGTAGCTCGATATCAATGCCGATACCTACCTTGGCTCCAAGGAACTTATCGCCACGGCCGTCTTTCTCGAGTTCTTCTTTGACTTCGCGTATGGTCTCTTCAAGAACGACTACGATTTCTCGGTGCGTGACAGTCGCTTTCCCATCGGCTCCAAATATGCTCCTAAAGGAAGGCTAGGTGAGTTTGTGGCATCCGAGTAGGAATTCGCAAGGCTGACTTTGCGACGAAGAAATCGATTCGTGGTTCCACACAAAGGATCCCATCGTTCACCGAGCTGAGGAAAAACAGGCGGAGATATTGCTTGAAGATAGGTAAGAAACGTATGAGACCCTGAATAAAAGTTCAGGTCAGAACGTTCACTCGTAGAAATATGTCAGGACGCAGACTCACACTAGAGACTGAGAAAGTGCTTTGGAATTTCCTCCAGATCTGTGGAAAGCTTCGTCGCCCTTCAAAGTTCAAATCATCACCAGCAGCAAGCATACCTTGTACACCGTATTATGCGTCCCGTAAGCTTCATTCGGGTGGATCATCATGGCATCGATGACCCATTTATCAAAACCACTTGGACCACCGAGCGAGGCGTCAAATAATTCCCTCGCCTTCGCAATATTGACCCATGTGTTCGGAACGTATTCACTTGACGTTATACCAGGTCCATCATGGTTGTATAGTTCCACGGGTAAAGGCGAGAAATCAGGTAGAATTGATGTGATATTTGTAGTTGTCAAGACCTCAGGCACGCGGACATGAACTGCAGGTTGCTTTAATGCGAGGTCGAGTAGATTTCGGACGTCAACTGTGGCAGCGATGTGAGCATGTAAGAGTGCGCCTTTGGGCATCTATAGAGTACAGTTAGTGTGTGATAGAAGGATTTATAGGCGAGATCTCAACTCGGGAAAGGATCTTAAATATGCGTGTCTTCTCGATCATCTTCTTGCCTGGAGGGAGATGTGATCATCTCAGGATATTGGTGAACAGCAACGCAACATACCAGTCAGGAACTCCATGCCAGGGAAAGGGTGGGGAACATCCAGATGTTCCTCCTTCCATACCGTCGCAGCCTCTTCTGCCCTTATCCTTCTTACAATCTCATCTGCCTTTCTCTCTAACTCAGAACGCGTGCGCAGTTTGGGCCAATCTCTTCTCAGTTCTCTATCAGCATTGATCAACTTGGCCCGTTGCTCTAGGTAGTCGGTCTTGTCTGTGGGAATGGATGTCATTCTTCAAGTTGTAAATGGGAGGAAACTGTATATTTCCGCTTTATGGGTTCACGGAGACTAGAAACGAGTCATAATTTTTGACTCACATATGTTCATCTTGATCTTCCCATGATTTGATGGTTGAAGGGTCGATGCTTGGCGCTTGACGTGATGTTAAGAATCAGTGTACATCTGGGGTTGCCTAGCTCCTATCGTTCTCTCTTTCCCAGTTGAACGACAGCGGCAGAAGGCCATTCTGAGTTCCCCGTTTTCGCGAATGGGAAGACTGAGTTTCCAAGAGTTGCGTATTCAGGGGTAGTTCGAAAACCACGTGATCGCTCTTCAGTCGTGTCGATTTCATCCCTTGAGATCCTCAGAAGCGGGGTAACAACCAACAGCATGGAAGCATGGCGATGAGCACCGCGACGACTACATACTGCATATGCAAATATAGATTCTGTCATATACAAATGTTATACATAGCGAAGAGATCCGTCAGACAGGGAGCACGTAGCTGCATTAACAAGTACAAGATGCCTAGCGAACAATTGTCCATTCACTGTCCCTTGTCCGTAATGCAATACATGTCAAAGCAAGAGCGAGGCTGGGAGTATGGGGTGAGCTTTCAGATTACGAATGTGATGCGGTAAGAAGGGGAGAGCAAGCAGATAAGGAAAGGGAAAGAGATGATGGAGAATCATTTGTCAAGGACCGAGGGATCGGCGATAATAGAGCTATTACGCAAGATCCGTCCTGATTATGATTAGCGGGTTCGAGGAAATGGGAAAGAGGCATAAGACAAAACGCGAGGGCTGTGAGCAGGGGAGAGGAAAGAGGATCATCATAAGTGGGCCTGATACGAACAAGGGAAGGAAAAAGGAAGCAAAAGAAGGCAGATTCCCGAGTAGGAGTACGCAGAGACAAAGAGGCCGCGTTCCGCTGAAGCCCTCGTCCTGCGTATATTTTCTAACTGAGCATGCTGGACATCTACCAACACCCTCAACCCTCTCTTCCTCATTCACTAGAAGAAGCCAGACTGGTTGGGTCCAGGACTCGGATGGCGCATCACACTCTGGTGCATAGCCTGGGTCTGGCTGCTCATCTGTCCTCCATACCCCTGCTGTCCACCATACCCTCCGCCTCCCTGCCCAACGCTAACGCCGTACGCTTGTCCTGCACCATACCCCTGGCCACCTTGTCCATATCCCTGTCCGGGGGCGGCGGTACCATAACCGCCCATCGCGCCTGCACCATACGCTGCTTGACCTGCAGGATTGCCATATCCCATTCCAGAACTTGCTTGACCATACCCGGCCATCATCATAGCGGGCATCTGGTATGGCATGCTGAACGTATTCTGTTGCTGTGCCGCTGGGACAACTGCGGGCTGCATCTGAGGGGAATGGACAGTGGATTGGGTCGTTGATTGCGGGGGAGAGTTGGTATTAGAATTGCCTTGTTGAGCTTGCATCTTTTGCAGAGATTGGAGCTAGAGTCATGGGCAGTAAGCGTCAGCGCTATTGAAGATGACGGTTGATAGAGTTTGTTACACACCTCATAGAAGGCATAATCTTGCAGCAAAGAGGTCCTTGATGGGTGAGTATGGAAGATCCTGAGCATTTCTTGGCCAGCGTCGGGTAGGAGCTCTTGCGTGTCCCTGGAGTTTGTGACGGGCTTCCGCTCTTGGGTGTTGCTGAGATAAGTGATCAGCATGGAGTCGAGGTTAGGAGCAGCATGGAGTCGAGGTTAGGAGCAGTCTAGGAATCACACAACTCACTTCAATTTGATGTGCCTCAAAGTCGCATTGGGAATATCGCGGACGAAGATCCATCTCACTTTGAACACGCCCTTCCATTTGTCGGACGCCCAAACGGTGCTGCTCCTCGTATAATCAACCTTTATGATGGATAAGGAACGTATCCAGGTGGTCGTAGCAATCGCTTACCGGTGTGATCATCTCCGCCATTCCACAGAAATGTCCACTGATCATGGAATAAGTAACGCACAAATTCCATATTTGTGAAATGTACCTAGCATTGACACTAAAGAACAGGTAGATCGGGCCACGACCAGCAGTCTCCTTGAACGCCTTGTCGAGGCGCTTGTTGCCGGGATCGGTTGAACTCCAAATCTCATATTTGAGGGACTTGTGAACATCATCCTCAGTATATGACTTGATCACGAAATAGCGAGCGAATGCGGGCTTGGTGTCAAAGGTGGGCGGATTGTATCCCTTGGTGGCAATCAATGTTGGGACATCAACGGGTGTAGTGAGCAATTGTTGGGCATTGAGTAGCGTCTGGTTATTGTTGTTACTGTTGTTATTCATCATCCTCTGAGGTTGTTGCTGCAAGTACTGCGGGGGAATCGGAGGTACGCTCGGAATGTCTCCGTTGCCATTGTTGCCATTTCCAACTCCACTTCCCGTACTTGATGAACTCGCATTTTTGCTATGATAGCCATGTTGAAGATTTGAATTACTGCCTCGGGCACTCAGACTCCTTTCTCTGCCTTCCCAAGCTCCAGTCTGCCCACGCTCGTCGCTTTGGCCGGGCCTTTGATTATTGTTCTGATAATGGGAGCTGCTGGCGCTGGCCGATCCAGCACGTGGCAAGCCGGCTCCAAGGGGAGTCCTGCGTCCATCGAACTCGTTCACGAGTTTGAGATTATTATTCCCAGCATTTTGTTGATGCCTAGGTGCTCCAGGCGGCTGGAGGGGTGGTGGGTGGACCGGATTGAATCGCGGTGGATGTACACTCTGGCCAGCTCCAATGCCGCCATAAGCATTGTAGTAATGAGCTTGAACTTGGGCTTGGGTATTGCTCGCAATTTCAAGAGCAGATAAGGCACGTTGTACATCGTCGATAGCGGCATTACTGTCCTGGTTAGGGACGGGGGCGAAACCTGCATTGGTACGCCACTCATTGCTTTGGCCATTATTGTTTCCCGGTGTCCACGGGGACTGACGACCAATGGGACTGATGGGGTAGTTTTCATACTCGCCCTGTATTTCGTTCTCCGCAGCGTATTCCTCTTCCGGCTGTTGTACAGACTCCGGAGGTGTATTCGATTGGTGGTGATGAGCATGGGAGCCTGGCAGGGTTGCTTGGAATGTACCAGACCGTTTGAGGCCAGTGCTGATCTTGCGAGTAGCGCCAGCTGCCGCGGTCAGAGATACATGTCTGCGAACATTGGCGCCTGGAGGAGGTGAAGCGGAGGTCGAGTGGGGAGACGTGGACGACTGTGACTGAGATTCGATTTGGGGATCCTCTGGAGATGGCTGATGGCTGATTAGTTACCTGACATTGGTGGCAAGCGAAGGGGAGAAATGTCGCACCTCCTCAGCACCGTATGTGACGTTCCAGGGCTCCTCGTCTCCCTCATGACCAGCGATAGCAGCAAGAGAGTTAACTGTTTTGGGGGTCATTGTACCTGATTTGGAGCCATGGAAGGCTACCAGAAGGGATTAAGAGGGTAATAAAGATCACGATCGATGATAGACGAACCTCTGTTGTAGCGGGTAGGAAGGGATGCTTGACGATGAAGGGAAGTTTTCTCGCCAACAGCGCCAATGCCGCCGACCCAGTCCTGGTCGACAGGCTCATCGTCGTTCCAGATAGAGGACTGGTCAGGTGTTTCCTCGCTGATACTTTCCTTGGCTGTGTTGCGTGCTGTGCGGGATGCTGCTGTGATAGTGTGGTGGCGGCGGACACCACCAGAAGAAGGCGGGGACGGAGGAACTGGAGGAATCGGGTAATTCTGGGAGGACATCGTCGAGGACTTGGACGACGAAAGTTGAGAAGAAAGTGTGTGAGAGGAGACCTGAAAGGGTCAGCAGATCACCCAGCTTAGCAGAATAAATATTTAATTATGGAATTCAATCATTTATGATGTCAACCTTCCCCCATTCCTCCAGACCCAGCGCGGTCAACGAGGCCTTTCTCTATCCACCACCATGGCCACCGTATTTGCGCGCGGTATCAAGGGCTCCCGACCCCGCCCCTCACTCTATCGCCCGTTCTCAACCACACCGCCTCCGCCCCGCTTCCGCAAACTTCGCAGTGTGGTCAAGTGGACGGGTCTACTCGTTGGTTCCTCTGTCATTGGCGTAGTCGGCCTTGGCACGGTCATCCTTGCCCATGATGCATTTACGTACAAGGACAGACACATAGATCGTGTCCCAGTGTCGCCCCTTGCACTCTATCCCAAGAGTGGTGGTCCCAAGAACCTGCCAATTGTTCGGTACCAGGTGGACGACGAGGAAGACGAGGAGAATAGGCGCCTCGCGCAAAAACCGAGACTCGTAATCGTTGGCGGAGGATGGGGTGTAAGTGCTTGGACCTGTCGCATGTATTCTGACTGACGGTTGTTCGATAGGCAGTGGGTGTGCTGCAAAAATTGCGTCTTGGGGACTACCATGTCACCGTAATTTCGTCGGAGACATTCAACACGTTCACGCCCTTATTGCCGTGTATGTAGTGTGCTACAAATGTTGACCGGCGCATTGACACTCTGATAGCCGCAGCCGTCGGCACTGTCCAAGTACGCTCCTTGATCGAGCCAATTCGCAAGGTTATCGCTCGCTTAAGAGGCCACTATATTCAAGGCAAGGCCACAGATATTGTTATGGACAAACAACTGCTGGAAGTCGAAATTGCTACGGATGGCCGGCGGGAGCATATCTACGTCCCGTAAGCAAATGTTTGCCCCTAATCAGGTGTAACCTACTAAATACTCCTCAGTTACGATAAATTAGTTATTGCCGTCGGATCTAGTTCAAGCACTCATGGTGTTCCTGGCTTGGAGAATTGCTTCCAGCTGAAGACTATCTCGGATGCTCAAGCTATTAGACGTCGTGTGATGGGTATGCCTTCTCTCTTTTTCTTATCTGGTGTCCCTGACTTCTTATCACCCGACAGACAACTTCGAACTTGCCAGTCTCCCAACGACTACCCCAGAAGAACGCAAGCGCCTCCTTAGCTTCGTTATATGCGGTGGAGGTCCAACCGGGGTTGAGACGGCAGCGGTAAGTACAGGATCGCGGCATCAACCGCTGATGAAACGGCATTTATGTTAACCCATAGGAAATCCACGACTTTTGTCAAGAGGACATATTTAACTATGTATGGTTACCGCGTCAAATGCCGTTAGTGTGCGACTTATGAGCATCTAGTTCCCGAAAATTTGTCGCGAAGAAGTATCTATTCATCTTATTCAGTCGCGCGAACATATACTGAACACCGTAAGTCGATTCCTCCCGTCACACACAGAAACAATTGAAAGTGTTCCTGCTCAACGAGCTGATATAGTACTCGGAAGATATTTCTAAATATGCTGAGGTACGTGTCGTCGTCAGACTCGATGAAAAATCTAATCTAATCATTCATCGTTGGTAGAAAAAATTCGAACGTGAACATGTTGATCTCATCACCTCTGCCCGTGTCGTTGCTGTCACCCCCACCTCTGTCATCTACACAGCTCGCAACCCAGTCACTAAAGAAACGGAACAGCACACTATACCCACCAACTTCGTCCTATGGTCAACCGGAATTGCTATGAATCCCTTTTCCAAGCGTGTCTGTGACCTGTTACCGAATCAGGTTCACCGAAAAGCTATCGAGACGGATGCATATTTGCGGGTCAAAGGTGCCCCGAAAGGGACTATATATGCTATTGGAGATTGCGCAACTGTAAGCGGCCCCTATTTTTTCCACTACGACACTCATTTCTAATACTCTACGTCTCAGATTGAGACGTCTGCGGTCGACCATTTCATGGAGTTAGTAGACGAATCGGATAAGAACAAAGATGGCAAAATTGATTTTAATGAGTGGGAAATCATGGGTATGATTCTATCGCGTTCCCTTGGTTTTCTGCGCTCAGATCCTCCTCAGTCCAGAAAATTAAGAAGAAGATCCCGATGGCAGAGAACCACCTCGTGCAGGTAAGTATTCATACAGAGGCTGGTGCAGCATGGGAGGATAATCGTCACCCCTCCAGGTTAGGGAACTATTCAAGATGTACGATTCCGACGCAGATGATAGTCTCTCTTTAAACGAGTTGATGAAGCTCTTACAAGAACTCGGTAACAAAATTACTGCTCTTCCTGCTGTACGTATACCTACTGCAAACTCCAAGCGCTCGTATTAACGACCCCAACACACAGACTGCCCAAGTGGCATCTCAAGAGGGCAAATACATCGGATCCCTGCTCACCCGTCTTGCACGACACCAACGCACTTTCGAGGCTTCTAACATCCCTCGAGCACTTCAAGACGAAACCGTCTCCAAACCATTCAAGTACTTCCATCTTGGCAGCCTGGCTTACATCGGCAACTCTGCTGTGTTCGACTTCGGCAAGTTCTCATTGATGGGAGGGTTGGCTGCGATGTATGCGTGGAGGAGTGTGTATTGGAATGAGCAAGTTAGCACGAGGACGAGGGCCCTTTTAATGATTGATTGGATTGTTCGGTAAGTGATGCACAGTGAATGAGTTAATCTTCAGAAGAGGCTGATACTGGGTTCCCTTTCTGCAGTGGAATCTGGGGACGAGATCTGTCTCGGCTCTGATCAATTCTACTAGTCATGCCATACTTTGTCCTGGACATCGGATCCATACTTTCCCATACCTTCGGATATAGTCTTCTGAACATTGGATCTCTGCTTTACTATTCTGTGGATAATTACTATATGTCTGAGACATACTTAGACTTTGTATACATGTCCTTTCACCACCATTATCACACCTCATACCCTTAATCCTGCCAGCTCCAAACATGGACACCGCCCCTCCTTTCACCTTCACCCTCCCACTCCCTACCCCTTCGCCAAACTTCAATATACCCCTTTCCTTCCAGCAGCTCCCTCACACCTGGTTTGTTGAGAAGGACGCCGAAGAAAACAAGGTGACGCGGCCATGTGTGCCGCCATGGGTACAAGTTTTCCGGAGCCCGCGAGCTTCCAGGTACAGAGGCTGGATAGAGTGAGCGCGGGAACATCGGATCCACATGACCGGGGAAGGCAGTCGTGAGATAGGTCAACGGTGAATCAAAGAATATATCTGTTTGATCGCGATATGTCGAGAGGTTTTGCCCCCTACAATCACAATAAGCGTCGCAGTAAAGCCGTTTAAAAACTGGAGGCACACGCACAGTAGAGGTGGTTCGCACCCAAGGGACCAGACTTCCCAAGTTGGTCGATGCAAATACGCCTGGCCAGGAGTCGAGTGGCAAGGCATGAGGAATCCAACGCTTTGTGGTTCTTCTCTCCCATCAATGGTGGTTGCGTTGACTGGGAGGGTGCGAAGGTAAGAGAGAACGCTGATTGGAGCACTGCAATAGAAGAGGACGACATAGATTGAGACTGGAAGTGTGAGGAGTACGAAAGCCAGGTGGGAACGGCGGAGAGGAGGAAGTCTGGTGCTGATGGTTTGAGTTATTGAGCGTCTCTTCTCCTTTGACTTCACTTTTTGGGATTTTGTGGTTGGCGAGAGCTCGACAAGTGATTTAGCAGCGAAAACGTGAAGGAGAGGTAATATTGGATGGATAAATCGCCATTCTTTATGCCCAGCTAGAGAGTAGATCGATATTGACCATACAATGACGCCGAGTATGTTTTTGAGCGCTACACTAGCCCCTTTTTGTTGACGCGACAGAGTAGTGAATATTCCATGTAAGGTGAAGGGCAGGGCTGTGGTACAGAGAATAGGAATGGCCTGTGTAAGATAGTAGTGCCATGGACTTGACCCATAAAACAGAGACACGGAAGTTAAGTTAGTCTTGAAGAAATTATACGGTGTAAAGACGAGTCGTCCGTAGTAGAGCGAGTCAAGTGTAAAGAGCGCCGCAAGAGCCAGGGAGCTGGAAAAGAAACGCTTCGGATGAGATGACGCGGAGGGGGGTCTGAGAGCATCGTACGCTATAATCAATACCTCAGTTGCCACCTTGCCAAGGATTCGTGGATATCGACGGAGTGACCACATGAGTCTAAAGTATAGGAAAATCCAGATAACAGCGTTGGTAGGTCGAACCATACATGCTAGTGCGCTGAATATCAGTGTCTTTCGCAGTCTTTGTCTATGTTTCGTGAATGTCTTATGAGTAGAAGGCAAAAAATAAAAAGGGTTTTGGGTGCACCTATTGTAAAGAACCTGCGGACTCAGCTTGGAACTTGCATCCCAAGGATAATAAGCAAAAGCGACTGTAGATAAAGACGTCTCTAGCGAATTGGAAAGAGATCTCGAGAGTGCGAGTGCATGAAAGAACGACGACAGTGATAAGAGAAACTGCCATTTATGAGCAGTACTCAACAGAAAGAGATAACTTATGGCATACCGCAGTCGAAACATAATCGTTGCCCAACGTCACTCGAACTAATTCGCAAAGCCAAATATCAGTAACCGCCGCTAGAGCCCCGTGAAGAAGTTTTGGTAGTAGAATCTAGACCGATGGTTTTAGTGAACCACCAATGATGGAAAACGATGACGAACTCACCAAGAGAAAGTCGCCCAATGGACCCGCATCAGCAAGACCAGTAAACTTGACCAACCAATAAAGTGGAACATTTAGCGCCGGGTATACTATGCTCCTGATTGGATTCCCAGATAGCCACTCCCAAGTGAGGTGTCCGTAGCCGAAAACAAGATGGAATGCTGGCTCTAAGGACTGAAAGTACTCATCTGGTTGAAAGACTGTCCGAGTGAAAACCGCAATCGTTGTCCGAGCAACCAGAGAGACCAGAACCGTATTTGTGTTCATCCCGGAGATCTACACGTCATAGGTACGCCTGAGGTTGAGGGGAAACGTCAGGTAAGTGCAAGCTTCGTAGTAACTCAACATTATGCACTCCAATCTCAAAGCCGTGGCGGCACGTGATCTCATATCCTACACGGCGCTTAAGTTTCAGCTTCATGTACTAGTACCACCGAAATTCACTTCGTCAAACGCGAGATTTCGTCTTTAGCACTACCAGACTATCGGTTACATATGAAATAAATAAGAATTTCGGAGGGTGATTATTGTTGCTTCAAAAAGACAGCAGTATAACCGGGAACGACGATGAAGTTGCTGGTCGTCAAAGTGAGTGTTGTCTGGAGGAAAGGAGTAAGAAGAACAAATATCAGTAATATACTAATCCTCACGCACCTGCCACTTGGCAACACCAGCAGCACCACCGAAGTGACGAACAAAGTAAGTACCGGTGGGGACATTGGAGAGATCGAACGTAAGAGCTTCATTGGGTTTCTTGTTGACGATGACAAGGGTAAGCTTGCTACCGTCGCTTCCGGCGTAGATACTCCAAGTGTTGGGGTCGGGATTAGCAAGGTTGACCTGGGCGGTGTAACTTCCGAAGTATGTACCATACCTATACGCAAGAGATCAGTTAATGAAAACGACACATGAGACTAAACCGAGAACATACCCTCGGTAGAGCCAGTAAGCTAAGCCAACGGGAGCTTGCTCGCCAGGGGTCGCCCAGTAAGTCGCGGCGTCGACGCCATATTTGCCGAAGATGCCGAGAGCATCAACGGTAACAAGACCACCAGTGATATCGTCATCTTTGGTAGAGCTCCATTCAGAGATGGAGAGCTTCGTTCCAGGATAGTTGATGTCAATCAAAGTCCTCATGCGAGGAATAAGCTGGACGGTATCAGGGTCCCATTGATGGTTCTGGGGATCCGTGCCGATCCAAGACTCGTCAACGTAGCCTTGGTCCTACACGGTTTTGTTAACGGGGTATTGCTTATAAATTCTCTTGTTACTTACCCATAAACTACGAGTAGCTCTCAGTCTCAAAGCCTTAGCAGCGTCATCGTTGGCACTGGTGTCGGCCTGGAAGTAGTAGTGGATGTCGAGGTAATCCAGGAGACGCTTGCCAGTTGTGTTTTCAGCCTTCTTCATCTCACTCAAGAACCATGGGAGGAAGTCGATGTTGTTGTGGGCAGCAGTATCGTCCCAACCAACAGCGCTAGTCCAATCTGCAATACTCAGGATTTAGGTGAGTGCAGGTGATACCGATGAATCCACGTACAGAACCACCAAGAACAAGTTGAAGGTGCCGCAACCTTGACACCAGGAAGAGCCTCCTTGGCGACAGAGGCAAATCTCACGACGCGATCGAGTTCTTCGTCGTAGTTTATGGGACTGTTAATGTTGTGAGTAAGGAATGGCCACAAGGAACCCAATTACCTACTTAGGGTGCATGTCCTGGTGAGTGCTATGCGCGATCTCGATTTCGTTGTCGATAGCGACAATCTCAGGTTTGTTGACAAGACCAGTGAGCCATTGTTTGGCGAGAGTAGTGTTCCAAGGTGTGTACACAGTGGTAGGATCGGGAGGAGTGACCCAGGATCCATTAGGATAAAGACCATTTCCGGCATCAGGTTTATAAGGGTCGAACTTCTGCTGGTCTAGGGAATAAGGTCAGTCAAGTGGTCTTATGAAGCGGTGGAGAAACTTATTTACCGGGGTAGATGGTCTTCGGATACGAGTAAGAAGTGGCATCCTTGGAGACCCAGTCAAGACTCGGGAATGATCAACCTCCAGAACTCAACCATAAATTTTTTGCCACTTACGCAGGGACAGTCAAAAGAGTATCCGAGCCAGCACCCTTGACCCATTTGATCCAGTCGTCCGCACTCCCACCGTCCGAGAGCCTATTTTCAAAGTACCAGTCAGCGCCAGCGTTGGTGAAATCGCCGAACGGATTGTAAGCAGTGACAGCATTACCACCCCAACGAGAGATTGTAACGCCGAGGTGTTGAATGTAACTGGGGCTCGTCGGAAAGTTGACACCATAGATATAGGGGTTGATGGACTTCTTAACACTCTGGACAATGCTGGAGACGCATTGTCAGCGGAGCTTCACCACCGATCCCTGTGCACATACCTGCCATAGAGGACGTTAGGGAGAGTATGATTGAAGGACTTCTCGCCTGCGGTGATCACGAGGTTGCCAGGAGCAAGGTTCTTTGCAAGGGTAAAGTAAGTAATTGAACGGCCAGGAGTATCAACCGGAACATAGGAATTATTGTCCTTGATAGCAACCGGCTGAAGGGCTGCGTCAGATTCGAGAACTACCGAGAGACAGAGAAAAGACTACTGACTGATCCATTCAAAGAAACCGAGACCGCAGAGAGATCAACTTCGCCCTTGGTGGTTACAGCGACGACGTTGCTCGCAAGTGGCTCGGCGCTCAAGAATTCAGGCGCAATGACAATGGTCTCGACGAGGACAAGGTTGTCAATATGGTACTGTGTCGCATGTGAGCACATCTTACTGTCGCAATCTTGAGAACTTACGCTCGCGCCGCTTCCGCCAGCCTGGAAATTGATACGGTCCCAGTTTCCATCCCCCTAATATCCGTTTATTGTTCGCTTCATCACCTTGATCACCGTTCGAAATAAGAATGTTACTAACAAGAGTGCCTCCAGTGCCAGGCAAGTTCTTGAAGTCAATCAAAACGGATGTGAATTCGTTGGCCGTAATGGACTTGCTGATTGCAGACAAGGGAATGCTGGGGGATGAAGTACCATCGGCAGTAGATTGGATCTGGATGCTGAGGTCCGGTTGGTCGCCCTAAGTAGTAGGAATGTTATTGATCACTGGCTTCCAACCATGAACCTTTAAAGACTTACAGCGATGTCAAACTTTAGGCCGGCGTAGGCCGTGAAAGGGCTTGGCCCGTAGTAAAGAGACAAGGCTGCCCATTCCGACGACGTGACTGAGATACTGCTGCCAGAGGACCCAGAAAAGATGTCCGTGGCGGCAAAGTTGATATCACTGCTCCAACTCCAGTTCTCCCAACCTGAGGCAAGACTGTCGTCGATGTAGATATTCAAGTCATCGGCAGCGACCTTGGAAATGGTCGCGGCCAAGGCGAAGGCAACGAGCTTAACGAACCTGCTCCCGAAACGCATTACGTGGGCAGCGCTGAGGTGGCACTCGGAAGTTCGTTGAATACGCCTTCATCGTATAAATATTCAAGGCAACCTCTAAGGTCAGCGGACGGAATTCGGATTAAACATGTCAGCTGGGTAAAACGCGGAAGAATGACAAGCGAATGCTGAACCAGAGTCATGAACATCTACACCTGCCCATGAATGTGATAGAGACAGGGAAGTCAATCTCCCCATGAATAAACGGACTTGACGGGCCTAGGAATTTGATGGCTCGGGTATAACTATTACGGAGACTGGCGGTGGGCCGGATGAATGGCGGGATATCTGACTCGGAAACTATTTAAGTTCGGGCGCCTTTCATGTGATCTGATCCTGGCCCGCATGAGTGCAAGCACTCACAAGTGTTCCTCGTACGGTAAGAGGAAACAGCCAACGACACCTATAAAGCACCACAGCACCCCCACTCCGATTTCGCTGGATTCGGACATGGAAAAAATACTGACTTCATTTATTTTAGCAGGCTAGAAATATATCACTCCCGTCCGCTTATTAAAAGATTGGTGATTAGGCCAAGTGGCTGCGCGCTTTCAGGCGGCAGACTTTCCGACAGCGTAGGGGTACTGCCGCATCAAAGAAGTCAGGGATTACGCCAGCTGCTGTAAAGTATCTTCGAAGAAGTATCTTCACAACCATACTTTTGGTTGGTAGTGTCCACATGTCTAAAAACTAAAGAGATTGTCGTCAATTCAATTCCATGAACCTCGGAGAAATTACCCACTTGAGGGACTCCAGGAGGATTGAACATGGTCGAAGCATCAGACAATAACTAATAACGCCATCTCTGAGAGATCCCTTTCCCTTGGTCGTATGACTTTTGAGTTCGCACCTGTCACCCTTCCGAGTTAACTGGACAGATTATGCTTCGTGCTCATGTAGGCCCTACGGCAATCCGTTATGATTGATTCTCCGGTCATTCCTGGGACATATTTCCCGAAAACAAACCCTTGCATCGTTGTTGTCTTCAAGATCTGGTGTGGCTTAGGATAACTTGTAGCACCTGTAGGTCACTTGACATTTGTCGTTATGAACGGGTCCCTCTCTCTGTTAGCCACTACATGAACTACATCTGATGGATCCGGTCAATTCCGCTTCCAGGCACACGCTCATCATCGCGTATGAGACGGAGTCTCTGAGTTGACAAAAACTAGCCTTACTGCTTTGGCACTTTTCAGTAGCGTCTCGGAGAACTTATGGCCCTGAGATTATGTATGTGTAAACCCATGCTGCTATGACATAGACTTTGCACGCAGAAATGAGCCCCTAACCATCTGTAGGCGGCTCCGATGACGCTCTCGAGGCTAAAGTCCGGAGTATAGTGAGGTCAAATAATTGAATTTCAGAAGACAGGGCTCTCCTATCTGTGAACGTTTGGGGGTCTCGACAGGAGGACGCTAGATATGGGCCTTAGCACGTGTCATTCCAATCTTTTATAGCCTTGTAGGATACTCCTGTCACCGAAGTCGTTCTAGCCATTCGAGTCTCAGAGGCGTTACGTGCCGGGGTCTTGTTCTCATTTGATGCCCAAATATCGTCTGGTCGCATAAAAAAAGGATGATGTATGGCTTTCCGGTGGGTCGGAGCGCAACGTAAAGTAGTTGTGGCAAAACTCGTCTTGCTATCGTATGGGAGCAGAAACACGCTACAATAGCCCCGACCATGTTGAAATCCAGTACTGCGCGACTAGTTCTCCTGCTATGGGGACCACACCAGGACCTTTCAGAGCACCCCTGCTACGCGCCGTCCTCTAGAGTCATTCGTGCCTCCCATACTCGTACACTGTTATCGTCCGAGCACGAGGCGAACATCCACTGACGCCTCGGGTGTCATGCGACGGAATTTATAGTTCCTTCACCGTGTCCTATTAACTCCTTTAACAGCACGCCAGTCTCCCGATCCCAAATGTACACCTTGCCATCTGAGTTTCGACGGAAGGGATCATACGATCATACCTGCATTCGGGATGGAAAGTAAAAGCTGGACAAAGTTTACCTTCACTTCCACTGACGACATATTTATCGCCTTTTCCACCGAGGTAGCTTCCGATGATGTGCCGCGATTGCTTAGACCCAGTGTGCTCACAAGCCACGCGACCCACATGTAGGTTCCAAAGGTAGACCTTTGATGACAGACGCCGAGTCGGAACTCATTTGAGCTCACCAGTGATAGAAGGTTAGCGAAGATTAGCTCACTTTCAGCCCAACGTTGACTAAGACATACCCCGAGTCTTGCGGGCTTGTAACGCTGAGGGCATAGTCTTCCAACGTGATGGTTCTGAGCACAAAGCGGACCCGACCACTTATCATCCTATCACTAAGTTGTATTGGTCAAGGATACACACACCACTCAGTCTGGCTCGTTGTTAGATTGTGAATCATCATGGTGTCGTTGCCTTGTGGTTGTGAGATGAATTCGAACACAATCGCAACAAGACGCGTACAATCAGGAGCGATTGTTGGATCTACTATTCGAGATGACCCCTTCTCCCATGGCTCGTGTAGGTCACCGTTGGTAGTCTGGGATGCAATGCAAGGAGGCCACAGATATTGGCGGAAATGACCAAGGCCCCGACCAGTGAATGATTCTGCCGTCAAGGAAGCCTGACATGAAACCAGAACCATCAGAAAGCCATGTCAATGCAAGTAACGGTCTCAGCATGTTCGGCCAGAGTTTTGATACAGACACCATTCTATCGAGACCGATCAACGGCTTTCAGGAGCTGTACAGACGCGTAAATGACCTGGACGTTCCACATCTTGATCAGGTGTTCTGGGCTCGTCAGCAGAATCGAATCGTCGGGTGACCAAGCGGGGGTGTCCGACATGATATGGATGATCTCGCAGTATATGAAATGTCGACCACTCTTGGATAGTATCCCCATTTCCCGCTGAATGCTATCCAGATGGTTGATATGTGAGGAAAAGATGTTATACCCCTGCTTCCCATGTGACAGCTTTGTCCTTCCCACAAGTCGCCAAGTACGGCCCGTTTATGACTCCATTGTAAATTCCACACCTCGTCCACGTGGCCTTGCATGACAGCTGTTGTGATGCTCGGAAGATCAGAGTCGTCCTTAGGATACTCTTGCGTTTGAGGAGGCATAGCGACAGAGATATAGAAATTGTGAAAAGAATGAGGTCTCAATGTTTCTTCTTCCGGAGACATCAGAGACTAGAGCCTATGAGAAAGCTTGTAAGTATAGGAGATCAGGACCCTGTGTAAGGGTGAATCGACTACGGATAGCAGGAAGTAGTAGAACTTTATATCCCTAGGACGAGGGGGTAATAAGATCTTCTTCAAAACACGGTCACAGGACGCCGATTTCTACTGCAACGTCTCCAGAATCAGAGAGTGTTTAAATCGACTTTGGGCGTGTGCAGCACATGAATCAAGATACACAGGCCATCGGCGGGGGTTCAGCAGGTGGTGATGTTGGATGATGCTAAACGGGCAAGCGTTAATTCAACTTTCAAGCTGTTTTCTCACCGGCCCTCACTGCAACCTCCACTATAGTCCACCATTATAGGTACCATAATCCAAAGAGTTCTTCTAGATCTTCATGAATCATCAATATCTTCTCGCGCGCCTTAGCGGTGACACATGGCACAGTTTTACTCTCCATATGGTGCTGTCCATAACCAAGAATATCTCCGGGGCCGCGAAGCCATCTGTTTTGTTCCGACTCGCATGCACATAACTCACCTTTCTATTTCTCCACTATCCTGACGCATTACGATGGCGTCGTTTGTGAGTGTGGAGGACTACCTGAGACAACGCGATGCGTTGATGAAAGAGGATAGGAGCCTGCGACGAGAATATATGACTGCTCAGCTTCGCTCATCGCTCGAGGTTAAAGCAGACGAAATTGTGCGCAATATTCGGGCCAAGGAGGCGGCGACTATATGGAAAGAGGATCATCCAGAGGTCCTCCATCCGTTCCCCGGGATGGAATTCTTGACTGGTGCGTGCACACCTGCGCGCGTCCGCGTTTGCAACCCCTGCATCGCTAATGCTGTCGAGGCAGGTAAAAACATTATTGAAAATACACAGATCTTTGGGATTTTAAGCAAGGTCACCCGATCTAACTTCAAGATATGCAAGAGACTCACCTCCGACATGTTCTACAGATGCCCAAGGGTGCTCTTCTTCACGTCCACCTCGATGCTACTGTCAATGCATCCATCCTCCTGGAACTCGCGTTGAAGGAGCCTGCCGTTCATGTTCGTGCCCCGGAGCCACTTGCTGCGGGGAACATTGGCTCCATACTACCAGAGTTCCGAGCATTGCCTCCTGACTCTTACAACTTGGATGGGACGAGTTTGACTTCAAGTACTTACGCTCCAAATACGTGGATTAATATCTCCCGAGCTCGGGAGACGTTTGATCCATCTTTGGGTGGTCCGAAGGGCTTTGATAAATGGGTGCTTGGCTCGCTGACGATCCGCCCTGCCGAAGCATATGGGACTCATAACACGGTTTACAAGGTACTCCTATCTATTTCGGACCCTTGACGACTTCGCTAACATTGGGACGATATCTTATTGATAGATCTGGCGCAAGTTCACATCTACATTCCGTGTCGCTGTTGTAGGCTGCTTCATCAGTGGCTCCCTGCTTACTCTGATCTTCTCTCAACAGGGACTAACACACTTTATGCCGATTTTCCGACAATATATCCGTCTGTTCTTCCTGAGCTCAATAGAAGATGGTATTCTATACGTAGAGCCGAGAGTCAACTTCCTTCAAAAGTAGGTGCCGGGTATCCATACATGTGCAACCCCTTCTCAGCTCCCCTCCTGCAGATTAATGATCGGTGCAGACGGCAAAGAAAACGTGACGCATCGAGAGATGGTTTTGGTTTTCGATGAAGTACTTCAGGAGGTCAAAGAAGAGTTAAGGCAACGGGGTCAGGAAAACAAGTTTATCGGGGCGCGGGTAGGACATTTCTGTCTCCATTTACTCTGAATGCTCACTTCGAAGCAGATCATTTACTCAACCGTTAAAGTGGTTACGCCAGATGAGCTGGACTGGTATCTCGAAGATTGTATCGCCCTCAAAAAGGAGTTCCCCCATTTGATTGCAGGCAAGTGTCTTCAGTTGGGTGATCATCATTTGCTGAACATCACCCAAGGTTTCGACCTGGTTGGCGACGAAAACGAGCTGCCCCCGATCATTGACTATATGGAACCTCTACTCCAGTTCCGTAAGCGACAGGCCGAAGAAGGCGTTGACATTCCGTTCATTCTGCATGCTGGAGAGACGCTTGGTGATGGCAGCTCAGCTGATAACAATTTGTATGATGCGATACTTCTCGGCACCAAACGAATTGGCCATGGGTCAGAAGCACTCCCATCCTATTTGCGAAAATTTTGTTGACACTCAGAATGACTGATTAGGTTTTCGATTGTGAAGCACCCGAAACTCATAGAAATGTGCCGGGCACGCAATATTGCCATGGAGGTCTGCCCCATCTCGTGCGTAATCCAAGTCGTCAGACGACTATTTACTTTACCTCATGTTCATACTCTTCGGCAGGAATGAGATTTTGGTATGTATGAATCCGGTATCTATGTCCTTGTAAGGTGTTCATGCTGTCATACACCTGAACAGCGTTTGACATCGTCGATGCCCATGCATCCCCTTCCAATCCTGCTGAACAATGGGGTCCCCGTGGCTCTCTGTTCGGACGACCCATCGGTATTCGGTAACATGGGTCTTACGTATGATTTTTTCCAGGTGAGTCTGGTGGTCGTCTCAGTAGTCAGGGACTCATGTTACGGCGCAATCAAACCAGGTTCTGGTTGCTAGCGAAATCACAGGGTTAAGCACGCTTGGTACGCTAGCCAGAGATAGTATAGAGGTGAGCTGGAAGTGTCGAGTTATGAAGCGTCATCTAATGTGTGAAGTTTTCGAGCATGGAAGCGGAACAGAAAGAAGAGGCGCGAGTTGCTTGGGAAGCCGAGTGGAAAGCATTTTTAGAGTACATTGTATCGCAGGTCGGAATAGATTGGTAGGGTGAGAATGTATACGTATGTTTGGCAGGAGGCATCATAGGAGCGCGACATAAGCTGTGGTTGTCACTTCTCACCACATTCCTGACTGTCTCCTCCCGCACTCACCCCCCTCCGGCCCTCCCCTAGGTACGTCTCCTCGCCGTACTATGCCCCTCCCGCCATCCTCGCACCCCCCTTACATTCCCCACATGCATGTCCATCAGAACTCTTTACTATCCACAAATCACCTCAATCCCATCCCATACCCGGTCCCAAACCCCAATCCAACTCTGTTCCTAAAACCCTTCGTGTAAACTGAATTGGCCATGCCAGACGCTGACACAAATCGCAAGAGGTCTCGTTCTCCTTCCGACAGTGACCAAAAGCAGTACAAGCGCGCCAACACGGGCGCTGCTCCTTCGGATGCCTCTTCCGCCAACGGCACCGGCTCTGCGACTCAACCAGGTGCCGAACGCATCAATATGACCTCTGATGCCGCCTCAAAGAATGCCTCTGTAGCAGACGACAACGCTGCCTCCACCCCAGGATCTAACCGCTCAGACAAGCAGAAAGAGGAGGGCAAATCCTCTGGCCTAGGGGAGACCAATACTGCCTCTTCCTCTGGCGACGCCTCATCTTCGACCACTGCGCCGACAGTTCCACCTTCTGCCAATATCCATATGCGTTGTTTGATTGTGACTCAAGATGCTTCCATCATCATTGGCAAGGGCGGTTCTCATGTCAATGAGATTAGGGAAAAGAGCGGCGCTCGAGTGATGGTTTCCGAGAGCATTCCTGGAAACCCCGAGCGGATCCTCAATGTTAGCGGGCCGTTGGACGCGGTGTCCAAGGTGAGTCTCTCCTAAAGGGACTTTGTTCCGTATTGAGACGTCCCATCTTGACAGGCTTTTGGTCTCATCGTGCGGAGAATCAATGACGAACCCTTTGATGTCCCCTCGGTGCCGGGCAGTCGTGCTGTCACCATCAAATTCATGATCCCTAACTCTCGGATGGGGTCTGTCATTGGAAAGGGGGGTTCTAAGATCAAGGAGATTCAGGATGCTAGTGGTGCAAGGTTGAATGCGAGTGAAGGAATGTTGCCAGGCTCGACTGAGGTAAGACACTATCCTGTCACTCTGAGATGGTTGCTAAAGATGAAAATAGCGCGTTCTTAGTGTCGCTGGTGTTGCTGATGCCATTCACATCGCCACCTATTATATCGGCACGATTTTGATCGAAGCACAGGAGCGTATGCCATCCTCTTCCCACTCTTCCTACCGCCCTTCCAGCCACTCCCGTCGACCTACCCAAGGCGGCTCGTCTTACGTCCCTGGCTATGCCCCTCATCCTTATGGACCACCTCACAACCCCCCTCAGCAACTGCAAACACAACAGATATATATCCCTAATGACTTGGTTGGATGCATCATTGGAAAAGGAGGAAGCAAAATCAACGAAATTAGGCACATGAGTGCAAGTCAGATTAAGATCATGGAGCCAGGTGCAACGGGCGTCGGGCCAAATGGAGCGCCAGGGGGAAGTGAAGGAGAGCGTCTGGTGGTCATTACGGGTCAACCGGCCAACATCCAGATGGCGGTTCAACTCCTGTACCACGTAAGTGGTTTCACGTTTGTTCGCCGACTTGTTCTTATGCGATATTTTTAGCGGCTCGAGCAAGAAAAGCAGAAACAGCTTCGAGCTCAACAGCAAGCATCCTCATCGCCGAGTTAAATGACTCTACCTTCGCTGTTGGACATCCTTGCTCGAGGAAAGAAAATGGATGCCCTCATGGCTATGCTTTGTCGTTGTTCGTTTTATGGGTGTACCCTGCAACACTCCCGACAATTTTGGAAGTGGACTGCGTGTTGCTATGTATTCATAGTTTACCTCTCTTTTTTGATGGTTTTTCGTTCATGGTCCCCTTATCGTGTTAGGCGATCTAGTTAGTTGCTCCAGGAGGGTCCCACTTGGCGCTAGTAGCTTCATATGTCGGGGTTCTCTGTACAGAGAACACGAATTGGAACGATTATATAAGCACGATTTGAGAAAGTTTTGAAAGTTTTGCGTGACCATCAGTGCATTCACCTTGCACATACCTCCTACACGAAAATGGCTTCGGTGTTGAAAACACAGAAGGCGAATGCCGCGAAAGCAGAGGCGAAGAATAAGGGAAAGAGGAAGGCTGACGATATGGACGTGGATGAAGAACAGCCTGCTCCTAAAAAGCTGAAGAACAAACAGAGGGTGTTGTTGCTATCATCGAGAGGGATCACACACAGGATGCGGCACCTCATGAATGACTTGGAGGCCTTACTGCCGCATGTGAAGAAAGGTGTGTAGTTTGTTATCACAGAGAAGTGCTTGTTACCAACGCATGAACTACTAGACTCAAAACTCGATTCTAAAAATCACCTACACTTGCTGCCCGAGCTGGCGGACCTCAACAATTGCAATAATACGTTGTATTTTGAAGCAAGGCGACATGAAGACTTGTATTTATGGGCGGCGAAAACACCAAATGGGCCTAGTGTGAAGATGCACGTACAAAACGTACACACAATGGACGAGCTGAAGATGACGGGGAACTGTTTGAAGGGAAGCCGGGGCCTAGTCAGTTTTGACAAAGCATTTGATGAAACGGAGTGGGGACGTTTGGTGAAAGAACTCTTTACGCATGTGAGTGACATCCACTACTCACGCTAGATTTCTCCATCTGACTACAATGGGGTGGTCTTGCATTGTATTAGGTCTTTGGTGTACCACCGACGGCTAGGAAGGCAAAGCCATTTGTCGATCATATTCTCACATTCTCGCTGCTTGACTCGAGGATCTGGTTCCGGAATTTCCAGGTTCGTAGTGCCCATGACCTAGGATCCCGTTGCATTGTTTAATTTATTGAATGACGTGTGCTGACTCTACGACTACCGTATAGATCGTTGAAAAGGACCCGCTGCAGCCTAATGGACCCCCGCAGATGTCCCTTGTGGAAATCGGACCACGCTTCGTGTTGACTCCTATCCGGATATTCGAAGGTGCATTCAGTGGTGCGACGGTGTATTCCAACCCTGGTGAGTTTGCGCTTCGATCTGTTTAGAGGAAAGTGACTCAGGTGTATTACGCGGCAGAATTCATATCGCCTGCGGCGGTGCGGTCGCTGCGTCGGCGGGAGAAGGGCGGAAAGTACAACTACCGGAAGGATGCGGAGGAAGAGCAGCAGAGGCGGAAGGAGATGCGTCGGCTGGAAGAGAACGAACTTGCAGTATCAAAGGTCTTTGCTTGATAAACACAGAACAATGGACTTTTGCATTGCCACAACAGGAAATCCAGGGTCGGTCTGACTACACCTTCCGTATAAGGACTCGGTCTCAGATCTGCCCACGATCGCCATTCCGTCATGGCTCTGCCCCTCAAGCACTCATTTATGCCCCTTGTACTCTTTTGTTCCTTTTTGGTTCATTCCTTTGCTATATAACTCCTTTCTCTCCTTTCAACCCCAGCCACCTTCTTTCCAATGTCTGTCTCTCTCTCGATACACACTTATGCTAACCACCTCGACATGTACGGCGAGCCGGACCCAACGTGAGCAACTGTGGTCCGAGTGACACCCCCTTTTTTACCAGTACTGATGAAAGACATAGGTCCGCGTACTCGCTGTCTGGCCATGTCGCTATTTCCCTTTCATCTTCCTCGTCCTTCTTCGACCGTCGACGGACGGCACGCTTTTTACTGCGATCTCTCTCGTTGACATTCGAGGGCCAGTCCGAAATATTTGTGCCGTCCATTGGTTACTCTGCCGTCCGTCTATGTTCAATCACTCGTGAGCTTGCCCCTTCCCAAGGCGCACTGGAACTCTCAAATGAAGGCCACGAAGATTCCAAAGAACCTTGTATGTGTCAATTATGCCATAAGCTTTGCAATCATCTTATCTCATACCGTCATCATTACTCCCAGGCGTTTGGAATATTATCTTTAATATGACTGTCCCTGGATGGTTACCCGCAACGTCAGAGTTTGGCGAAGAAGAGCTTGGAGTCCGCTATAGTCTCTACGCCACAGCCAAATTGATGGACCTGGACGAAAGTAGAAGTCATTCTTGGGCCCTTCTAACGCTATGTGCACCCTTCCGGTCCAAGACTAAGACGGTTCGAGCACGACATACTGTTGAGCTCCGGCGCTTTGTGGCTCCACCCTCTCCAGATCCGCCTGTTATTGGTACTATCAACTATTTGGTGAATAATCCGAATATTTCAGCCAAGGATGGCGAGAATGGAAAGAAGAGGATCCCGCCGGAGGTGCTTGCGAAAATTCAAGCGATTTTATCTGTGCCAGAGTTTGTGGATATGGTTGAGAAGAATATGACGGTGACGCTGAAGATGAGGACGAATGGGTTGGAGCGGGAGGAATGTGAAAGGATTCGGGTATTGGATGTTGTTCTCAGCTTGCGTCAAGTTGAGAAGTGTAGGTGAGTACATCGTACCTCGATGGCCGACTTGCTGTTTGACGGTAGATAAAGGAATCGACCTTCGACAAACTACCAGAACCGATATCCTCTGCCCCCTCCGGAACAGCAACCACCAAACGACCCGCTTCTTGAGTCATCCCATATTGCCACTATTTATGAAGTTGGTATCCTCCCCTTGTCTGACCGTCGCGACTCGATTACGAGGACGTTCTCTCTGATCCCTGCGCATGAAAGTGGTCACTTCAAGTTTGACGAAAACAAAAATCGCATTTTCGCTGACGAGGGCTCTACTGACCAGTACAGAGGTCAAGTAAGCTGGTACAACTTGGAGTTGAACGTTCCGTTCGCCTTGGCAGCGACAATCGACGATGATTGGGATATTCCCGCGGTTCTTCGACCTACGGCTTCGACAGCTCTTTACGATGTGCACCACGAAGTTACCGTGGATATCACTTGTTCATACACATTCCCTAACTCGGACGAGGTCGCGCGGGAAAAGCTGAATTTTGTCGTTCCTGTTACATTTGGGAAGGTTGCTCCTCCTCCGCCTCAACCTGCTTTCCCCCCGGCTATTTCTCGAAGGAGCGCCTCCCAGGACTGGAACATGCCGAGTTTGCAACCTTACGCACCCACCCTACCTGTCTACTCGCAGCTATACGACACAAACGGCGAAAGAAAAGTCGATTACTCTGTACCGCTACCACTCTATACTCCTCCCAGTCCCGAGAACGACACCCCAGACACCATGTCTAGTCGTCGAATGTCTCTGATGGAAGTGGACTTTCCACTTGAGGAAAGTCAAACGAGGAGGAAGGGCGATAGTATCCCCCAGTATGTTGAGGAGCATGGGACGGAGGATGAAGAGACAGCACCACTCCTGGGAACCTCCACTGTGTAGAGGACATTCTTTACACCTACGTCACTCGTTTTGGTTGGTTCATTTCTGCGACGACATTCCTTTTCACCGCTGCTAGATGGGCCTTGTCGTATATCGACTACCACTTTCCCTGACCCCATCTTATGATCAACCGCCCTTGTAATAACCGCCCTTGTATTAATTTTGTACAGCTATACTCCTTTTAGGCTCGCTTTTCGATTTCCCAAAGGTCCGCCTACCGTAATCGGCGCCCATTTTGGTAGCTTCGTTTATCCTTTGACTATTACGCTTGTCATCTGGATTCGTCCATTCCTTTCGCATTAACCATTGTAGCAATATGTGTATGCGTTGAGTAAATTATATTGTAATATTGAACGCTAATATACACGCTCTTTCTTCTGGGCTTTTCGATTGGACATGCTGCATTGTTAATAAGTACTCATTAATGGCACCAAGTTGAACGGTAACTCTATTGTGTGGAAGAACCCGACGAGGGGGCGAAATTCGAACATCCGAACAGAATGATACAAATGATTGACGCTCGATAAACGCGTGCTCAAACATTGCAGGATCAACCAGATGTAAGTCACGTGTTTTCGCGTCAGGAAGCGTCACGCGTGTTGGGGAGTTGCTTGCTTTACTGAAACTGCGTCATTTGCCGTATACTTGCTCCTCGCTTCCAATGTCCGATGATTCTGTTGAGCTTGGTATGCTCATACACATTATATCGTAACGCACACTGACATTGCTCTGTGTCAATTCATAGGTGGCTTTGGGCCTACGACGCCTGCACATCCTACTACGAAATCAAAGCCAAGGACTCGGACTGGAACAGGACATGCGGTAGCGGCTAAATCGACGAAACAGAACCAGGCGAGAACGATGAGTATTGATCGAGATCCTGGACCTTCGAAACGAACGACTGGGAATACAGTTGGCCGGGCATCGAAGCGGAGGAAGGAACAAGAAGAAGAAGAGGTGGTGGTGGTGGTGCGCAGTGATGTTGATGATGATGGAGGTGGGGGTGGGGGTGTGGAAGAAAGAGAGGCGGAGAGGATTGTTGTGGAAGATATTGTTGCGACTAGTGATGAGGATGAAGGGCGGGCTGAGGTGGAGAGGAAGGTGAATGGTCGGGCGAATGGACGGATGCAGCAGAGAACGAAGCCTCCGTCGTCTTCACAGCAGCAGAGATCGTCGAAGAAAGTTTTGGAAGTGCAGGGAAGTGAGGAAGAGGAGAATGGGGGAGAGGATGTTGTACATATTGATGTGCCACCTCCGCAGATTACAAGGAGTGGGAGAGGTAGAAGGGTGAATAGTGCTACTGGTGCCGAGAAAGACAAGGCAGCGAATGGGAGGAGTCGAGGTCAAGGGAAGAGAGGAAAGGAGGAGAGTGTTGCGGGGTGGGTTGAAGGAGAGGATGGAGTTGCTGCGTTGATTGAGAGGGTGGGGAGGACTGGTGCGGCTGCCGCGAATACCGGTGCAACTTCGAAGTCGGATGCTAAAAAGGATGCAGAGTTGGTGAGGTTGAGAGAGCAGGTTAACCAAGTAAGTTACGCGAACATCTCGGCTGTGTACGTTGATTCTGATTATAGTTTCATGGGTGCGGTTAGCTGCAGAAAGAGAATGAAAGTCTGACAAATCAGATGGAAGAGCTGTTTAGAGTGCGACAAACAGAAGCAGAGGCGCTATTACACAACCTAGAAGAACGGTATGAGGCAAAGATACGAGGTGCGAATGCTATCCCACCGCCCTTGGCCTAAAACTGACGTATCTGCGTTGACTAGCTTCGGAGGAACTTGCTCACGCGTTGACTGCACAGCTAGCGAAGAAGCAACCACTAGCTGGGACCGGAAAGTCCTCGATACTACATCTCATTACGCGTGAAGCTGCGGAAGAGGAGAGGCAGGCGCTGGACAAGGAGGTTCAGAAGTTGAAAAGCGAACTGGATGACACGATAAAGAAGCTATCATTAAAAGACCAGATTATAGAGGAGTTGAGACAAACGGGTAGGATGTATCTCCCTCGTCACTTTCGACTATTTCTCAGCTTTACAATTCTTCAGAGAAGGAACTGAAAGTGGAACTCAAAGCCGAGATCGAACGAGCAAGTGCCCTCGCAAAACAAGCGCCGCGACACCCACAACCTACACCCCGTTCTGGGCTGATAGCCGAAGACCCAAAACACAGAGAAGCTATCAAGCTGTACGAAGATCTAACAAACATCATCGTTCTGAACATCCGATCATCACCGGGACCTTCAAAAAAAGACGAATGGATCTTTACATGTTGTTATACCCACACCAATGAATCAGACTCAGTTAATGCTACAACGTATAGTATGTCTTCCTCCCCATCTGCCCCTCCCCAGTCGTTGAACAATATGTTAACCATGCGATCTAGGCCTCAGCTTTTCTTTACGCTCATACGAAGAGATTACAGATGGACAGCCTACAGACTGGATCCAATACCTTCCGATGTCACTCGAAAAAGAGTCACCAGACTTTGTGGAAAAGCTGGGGTTCCTGAATGCCGCGTTCCAGTTCGAGCGGAACCAGTTGGCACTTTTCCTGCGGACGTTGTATACCACTGTTGAGGATATTGTGAAAGCGGGACAGGACAGCGATGATGACGGTGATGATGAGATGGTGGAGTGAATTGTCTGATGGTTTTCTTTGTCATTTTTCCGATGCATGTCTATTCATTGTATTCTTCGCATTATGATTGATACTTTATTTCTGGCATAGACCACTACACACGCTATTGCCGAGGTTGCTTTTCAGTATCTAGGGGGTGTATTACTATTCTTGATGTACACTTGGTCTATTCTGGCATTACGTCGATTGGTCCAAATCTAAGGTATGGAGATGCATGTGAGGGTGGTATTTGATATCCGGCTACTCAGGATCGTCATATAATCCAGGTATCTTAACGTCCGTCCGAGCCCAGATCTCTAGAGCCGATCTGTCACCCGTGCGTAGGGCATTCTTGACAGCCAATTCCGCAAACCCAGTGTCAAAGCCTCCGAGGGTAGCACCAGCTTGAACAAGGACGTCAACCGCCTCTGGATGACCTTGCCTTGCAGCCTGAGCATGACATTAGTGACATGATAAGTGCCTCAAAGCCCAATCGTGACACATACATAGTACAACGCTGTATGTCCAAGGGTATCTCTTAGATGCACCAGAGCACCGGACTGCAATAACATCGCAACGGCTTGTGCACGACCGTTCAATGCCGCGACGTGCAGCGGTGATCTTCCTGACCCGGGATCTAAACAGTTGACAATGCCTCCTGCGATGCTCCCGTATCTCCCAGCAGCCTCACTAGCCGAAGACGACCGCTCATGTCCATGGTGATCAGCAAGCATCCGTTCACTTTCAACACAATACCCCAAACTCTCTAAATCATTCTTCGCAGCGGCGAGGTGTACCAGGAAAGGAAGGAGCACAGACTCGGCTGTAGACGCCTCTGCTGCTGTCCATGTCCAGGGTGCAGCCGCCTCGGAAGCTTTGGATGCTGTAGCTAGTGCGTCGGATGTTACGACTATTTCGGGGACGAGGGACGGAGGGCGTGATAGCCGGACGAATTGGGAGAGGACGTGTTGGATCGTGTCAAGGTTTGCTTCGAGAGACGTAGTGGAGGGTGTTGTTGTGGCGTGGCTTGGGGCTGTAGCAGAAGGACGGGTTAGTTCACCTCGAAGTGGGATTCCGATCAGATCCCGAACTTGTTTGAGTGATAATTCTGGTTTGCAGAGCAGGTAACTGAGTTTTGTTAGTGCGCACTGGGACTATGGGTCAGTTTGATGATGGGGGAATGGAGAGATGCACACCTCTGGTGTCATATCACTCCCTGGCACGACACCGGCCTGAAGGAGCGTCCTTGCAGTTTCATATGCGTCAGAAACGGAGCCCTTGGTGCACTGAGATATAGCCACAATGACGACGCCTCTGTCACAGGCTGCTTTGAATGCTTCTATGAGATCTGGACGTTGGGGTGCATTGCCTGCACCGAAAGTTTCGAGGACGACACCTCGAATGGGAGGGCTGCAAAATGCTTTGATAGTTGCGCCCGTGATGCCTGGGAACAAACGAAGAGTTGCTGTGCAGTAAAGTAATTAGAAGCCAAGCCGGTGTAACAAGGAGGTCCCGATCTTACCGACGTGAGGACTCATCGCTGGAATCATCGCATCAGCCGAGGGCATAGGCATGGTCAATATGATTAGTACTGACCTTTGTGTGCTCTGAACTTCCGGAGACTTGTTTGACGGATCACATCGTTCCAGTTCACGACAATATCGATGCCGACTGAATACCTTTGCCAATGACTGATGACAAATTACGAATTAGAACAAACCTTTCACGAGCGGAGCAAAGTTGGGACTTTCAAAGGCCGCTAGGTCGAAGGATGACATCTTCGTCACCCTGTTGCCTCTGTACAATGTATGGTTGAAATAGACACAACACTCTGACGGTAACTTCATTGAGAAGACCTCTCTGACCACATGAGGAAATCGCACCTGGAATAATGTAATGCCCGGCAATCGTGAGAGCACCCATTAAATTATCTACAGCATCATTTCGAAGTTGCGACATGGGAATCTGAGCCCCAGTAATAATCTACAGAACAATAGGTTATATTTCATTCTACCTGACAATCAGAGTGATGGAACATACGACTGTCTTCCCAAGGTCTTCAAGAAGGAAACTCAAAGCACTTGACGTGTAGGACATGGTGTCAGTGCCATGTAGGACGACGAAAGCGTCAAAATGATAGTTCAACTCGATCTCAGTGGCGAGGCGAATCCAATCTGAATACGAGGATGGGGATGAGCTTTACCGGTGGAGGGTTTCAGCTACAACAGACCCTGAATATCCATATTGCTACTATCCAGCAGAGGATTCCACTGTGGGACATGAGCAGTGGAATCCGATCAAGTGATCGGGCAACTCACTTCAAGGATAGCATACCGAATTGACTTGCTCGCCGTACCCCCAGGAACTTTGCTACGAGGGGTTACGAGGCTGGGTAAATGCGCCTCATATAGATTCTCTGCGACCCTGACGCATCTAGGTTGGTTCTTGGAGACCCGCTCGCTGGGTATATTAAGAGACGCTTCACCAATCGGGCGCGTTGATCGCACAAGTAGTGTTGGGTGCGCTTCTGGCAAAATAGCAGTTTGTGTTGATGCCGGACTCGACCTGCCGCTACTGTTGTAGCTCCATTCTCTGAAGCCCTGCACAGTTCCAGCGTTGGAAAACAAGGATTCTTGTAGCGGGTCATGAAAGCGGTTCTGACTTCTTAGAGTTTCTGTCAAGAAGTATGGCTCCGGAACATAGCCCTGTTGCCCTACAAGCATTCCGATTGTGCCGCCTGCAAGCTAAGTCAGAGAATGATAATGGTGCTGAGCGGTGCGACATGCCAGTGTAAATGATGAGCACCCTAGACTCGTTAGCCAGCTGAGAAGGATCCATTGTTGGGGTGCGCCCAAGGGAGTCTATTGCTGCTGAGAGCCAAATTCTACTCCAGGCCAATACTGGTGAGAGGGAACCTCGGAAGCTCCTCGCGGAGTATCAAGCTTCTCCAGGTCAGATCAGGAATTGACATAACTCGGCACGTGGCTCGCTTAGATCGAGATAATTGAAAAGCAAGCCAATTTCGTGAGTCACTGCTAGCATTTACCCACCGCTTCCCCCCTTCTCCCCACTAATCCTTGTAACAGCATGGAAGCCCTCAAAAAGGTTTTTCAGGAAAAAAACGCTGGGGTGCGCTGACTCCAGTCGGCTTCGGGACGATAATGTCTGATTTATATCACCTTAGAGTACTCCGGCCCTCGTAACTTTTGTCACTGCTGGCTACCCCACCAAGGATGACACACCCTCTATCCTATTGGCAATGCAAGCCGGAGGAGCTGACATCATTGAACTCGGTATACCCTTTTCCGATCCTATCGCGGATGGTCCTACAATCCAAGCAACCAACACTGTACGTCTATCGCGTGATTCTGTTCAAGATTCATAGGCCAACGACACACTAGATCGCTTTGAAAAATGGCATAGACTATACTACTGTCCTGGGTCAACTCAAAGAAGCTCGCAGCAAAGGTCTTACGGCGCCTGTTCTTCTCATGGGTACGTTCCATGCAAATCCCGCCGTCTATGCTCACACGAACCTGTTCAATTCAAGGCTATTACAACCCCCTACTTGCTTATGGAGAAGACAAGGCGATTCAAGATGCAGCGGAAGCTGGAGCGAACGGTTTTATCATGGTTGACCTCCCTCCCGAAGAGGCCATTGCTTTCCGCGAGAAATGTGCCAAAGCTCGGTTCGTTGCTTCCACGACCAATAAATGAAATGAAGTGCCCCCCCCCCCCTAACATACTAAAAGGCTTTCCTACGTACCGCTCATCGCCCCATCAACAACCTTGAACCGCATTAAATTCTTGGCTTCTATCGCGGACACGTTCATTTATGTCGTTTCCAAGGTGCGACATCATGCCTCTAATCCTGTTTAGGAGGAAGCTCACCAATAGATAGATGGGAACCACTGGTTCCTCCGACACAGGCAAACTCAATGCCCAGCTTCCGGATATCCTTGCTCGCATTCGCGAATATACCTCTGTCCCGCTCGCAGTTGGTTTCGGTGTTGCTACTCGGGAACATTTCAACTATGTTGCTGATGCTGGCGCTGACGGCGTCGTCATTGGCAGTCGTCTCGTTAACGTCATCGGTGGCTCGGCAACTGGCGAGATTGGTCGAAATGTCGAAGCCTTTTGCCGCGAAGTCTGCGGAAAAAATCAACCGGACTATGTTCGCTCGCCTCCAGCGGCTACACCACGCGTTAAGAGCCCTACATCAAATGGCGTCGTCAAACCCAAGGTCATCAATGGTGACACACTACCGGCACGATTCGGTCAATTCGGCGGCCAGTATGTTCCCGAGGCGCTCGTAGATTGTCTGGCCGAACTTGAAGAGGCGCACAAGACTGCGATGGCCGATCCCGAATTCTGGAATGAGTTTCGTAGTTATTATGGTTACATCAACCGACCTTCCAACCTATACCTCGCCGAAAATCTCACTAAAGAGGCCGGAGGTGCAAATATCTGGCTCAAGCGAGAGGATCTGTAAACTCCCTTTCGCGTTTCCTTTCTGGACTTTCAGCTGATGTTCATATTTAGCAACCATACAGGATCGCACAAGATTAACAATGCCATTGGACAGGTGAGCTAACACCTTATTCACGTTCCCACAGCTGAGCCTCAGCGGGCATGGACAGATTCTTCTAGCGCGTCGTCTCGGCAAGACTCGTATCATCGCTGAGACTGGTGCAGGGCAACATGGGGTCGCAACTGCCACCGTTTGCGCCAAATTCGGTATGGAATGTGTCGTTTACATGGGCGCGGAAGATGTCCGGAGACAAGCTCTCAACGTATTCCGTATCGAGATGCTTGGAGGAAAGGCAAGGAGTGCTCTCAAGATTCATTAACAGCTTATTGACAGATTGTTTCATAGGTTATTCCTGTCTATTCGGGTTCTTGTACGCTGAAAGATGCTGTCAACGAAGCCCTTCGCGATTGGGTAACTAACCTCGCGACCACACACTATCTCGTTGGCTCCGCTATCGGTCCCCATCCCTTCCCGACCATTGTCCGAGACTTCCAGAAAATTATTGGCCAGGAGATCAAACAACAGCTCCGGGAAGTCCGTGGAAAGCTCCCAGATGCTGTTGTTGCTTGCGTTGGTGGTGGCAGCAATGCTATTGGTACCTTCCACGATTTTATCCCCGACAAGAGTGTCCGCCTTGTCGGAGTAGAGGCAGGAGGCGAAGGTCTGTCGATTGATGTACCCGTTTAACTTGATCTAATTTTGCCTTCCTTGGAATAGGCGTTGACGGTATCAAACACAGTGCGACTCTCTCACACGGTCAGCCAGGTGTATTGCACGGTGTCAGGACGTACATCCTACAAGACAAGGACGGTCAGATCATTGAAACCCACTCGATCAGTGCCGGTCTCGATTATCCTGGTGTCGGACCTGAGCACGCCTGGCTGAAGGATTCTGGTCGCGCTGAATATGTTGTCGCTACCGACGAGGAGGCTCTTCGTGGCTTTAGGATGTTGACCCAAAAGGAGGGCATCATACCCGGTACGCTGTTCTGCTTATCCATCCATGTCTTGTTTCTCGGTGTAATGGTTTATCTTAGCTCTGGAATCCTCGCATGCGATCTGGGAGGCCGTTCGCCTTGCAAAGACGCTCCCTAAGGACCAGGACATTGTCGTGGTAAGTCTCATCGAATTTACTGAGTTGAATAAGCTCTTAGTACTGCGCTTTTCAGTGTCTGTCTGGCCGTGGTGATAAGGATGTGGAACAGATCTCTGAACTTCTTCCCAAATGGGCCGATATCCTTGACTGGCACGTCGCTTCGCGCTCTTCCGCCTGATCTAGAGTTGTGGAGAGGAACTGTATATTGGTGGATGTATATGTATATTAAACTGTTAGACTGTATAGATATTCTGTGGTCCATTTGCGAAGGTGTTTTTCCCTCCTACAAGCTGGGCTCCTATGAGCCTGACTGACCCCTAAGCATTCCAGTTGGTAAAGGTCGAAGTCCAGGATTTTCTAGGGTGTGATTATGGACACGCCATCTGGAAAGATAACGTCAGGGATGTCCTGAAGCAGGGGCACTGTCACTCACTGGCTCCTTACAGCGGGGTGCCGCTCGATTTCACGACATCTTTGACATGATTTCTTCTCCTCGTCAGAAACGAGGATCCAATTCTCTGCATCCAGCATCTTATGATCATCCAGAAGGGCGTGTTTTACCTGTTCACAAGATCGCCTCAGCCGGAACGGTAAAAATGCGTATCCTGAAGGAAAACATACCAGTTCATCCCAGGTCTCAAATACCTTGGAGGATGATCGGCCTGCAGAGCACAGGCGGCAACGGACGCTACGCTGTTTCTGGATCAATTCTGACCTTACAAGAGTCATCGGGTCTTCTCCATATATCTTGACAAGGGATTCCAGTATGTCTGAGTGGTGCGAGCTAAAATGGAGGGAGTTTGCTGACTCCGTCCATGGTAGATACCACTTGCTAATCCCGAGGGTCTTCTTGTCCTGCCTTGATACACCTGCACCTTGAGAAGATTTGGCGGAGGATCCAGTGTAGTGACCGAAGGCGGCTTCAGCTGAGAGTGTTTCCGAGCAATTTTGGCACCAGAAGACGACAGTTGCCAATTGAAATAGACCGTATCCGTTGTCGACTTGAGCCAAGGGTGATTCATGGAATTTTTGTGGAATGAGGGATAGGAGATGCTGTTGCCGTGCTTCATGCCATTCTCGAAATATTTGGTTCAAGTGTTGGTCAAAGAGGACTTGATCCGTCAGGAGTTGGTCAGGTCCGGAGGTGTCCACAAAAATAGCCGTTTTGAAGGGTTCCATGAACACCAGATCGACGGCGTCCGGAAGTATGTCTTTGTTGAGTTGCCTTTCGGACCAGTGGAAAAGAGCGTTTGAGAACCCATCATATCGCGCTGTTAGGCGGGCGCTTCTTTCTGAGGTCAGGCGTTGTGTTCTGGCTCTTTTCATCTTGACGCAAATATTTTTCCAAGCTAGGAACCATATGTAAATATTTATTCCTCACGACAGATTTGCTGTAACACTTACCCAGATCGGAGATGGTATCTCTTTCCAAATACGAATCCAACAACTCGGTTAATCCTCCTCTGTCCAAGAAGTCGATCTCCTGTTGCCAACCTGAATAACGTAGGAATGAGACCATCATACGTACAAGACATTAGGTGCTCACATACCTTCTTCCGCAAGCCTATCGCAAAGTCTGGAACTTGTCAGGACAAGGGAGCAAAGTACATTCATAGTAGCTTACTTCTCGAGCCGGCAATTCCGGATATGTTGAAGCTCTTCTGAACGCCTCTGCTCAAGTCTGTTTTCCCAGCGATGAAATTCATCCTCATACTGCTCGAGAGTAAGTATCGGATGGAAATCACACAAAACAAAGCCGACCTTGGATTGAGCACTCATCCACTGTAACCTGTCGACCATGAAATCTGTCCACTTTCTAGAGTGTTCCCCGTGCATGGTATCCCAGATCTTCATCTCCTGGAGGTCTTTACGGAGCATTCCAAGGTTCTCTTCACCTGTGAGTGACCCAAGAGCAATGAGCTAATAACACAAACAAGACGTGTTGTTATTTTTTACCAGGAATTTCGTACATAGGAACGAAGTATCCGTATCTAAGATCTTCTTGATTGGGATACGTTGTTGTGAACCTACGTTGTTGTTAACAAAAGGAGAGGTATCACATTCGGTGAACAAATTACCGGGGCGAATTCTTCAGACATTTTGGGCACAAGCGCGCTCTGAAATACCAAAGTGCTGTGGCTCCGTGACTCTTGCATTTCTTTGAAGAAACAGCAATGAGATTATATGAAATGGAAATGGGAGAGGACTGAGACCGACACCATTCATACATGAGGTATCGAGAGCGAATCGAAGGTATCGCTTTATGTTAATATCTGGGGGACATCGCGGCAACGGGTCTTCGCGAAGAGAATACTGGTTTTCAGCGACCTAAAATCTCTGGTGAGGGGTGCAGAATGTCGAAGAAACGAGGGAGGCAGACATTCTCCAAGATAGGTTGCATCGCTGAAGAAAAGGCTTTACAAGTCCAGGAGAGACGCAATATACTCAAAGGATCGAGTTCCTTGACGATCTCGTGGATGACATCCAATGAAAGGTCCGTTAGATAATCCTTTTTCAAGTCTGTGGGTTCCGGTGTGTTTGTGGCTGAGGGAGACAAGTTCAATTTCAAACGCTTTGCAGACGGCAGACGAGTGTCTTCATCTGAATCGTGGCTTCTCTGTCGTTTGGTTTGTTGTCTTGTTCGGACCATGATAGCTTGAAGAGTTTCTATGGCTTAGGCAGAGGAATAATGTATCGACATATCGACGGACGGGAGACGAATGTCTGGCTACTTATGTCTGGCTAATTGGGCACGTCTGACTTTGAACTGACAGTTCCTGACTTGGACTTATGCATAAAGAGTCAGCATGATATGCAAGAGTCAGGTAGAGTGGCTGTGTTGGATACCAATTCGGGAAGACATTAGATCTGAAGTTCTGACTCGGCCTCCTTCGCTCTCATCCAATCATCCAATTCGCTCTGCCTGCACGTAATTAAACATCCGGATCTACCAAAAGCATAGTCCGATCAGATAATAATCTTCATCTCCTCGAATCGTTGATAACGATGTCCCCAGACCGTAGCGCACCGTATAATAAAGCCGTTGAAGTCTTGGCTGCAAAACTAAGGCGTCGGTCAGTCTCGCGGTGTCGTATTCCCTACAACGGTCCGGGTTATTTACCTTGACAATGATTTCATTGGTCGGATATGCGCTTGATATAGGCAAATCGTGGGATCGCGAACAACAGCCCTTGAAACGCTCCTCGTTTTGCGTCAGGTCGTGTCGAAAGCGCGGTTTGCAAACTTCGACCAACTCGTTGAAATTATCAAGAATGTAGGGCATAGACTAGTCGAGGCCCAACCCAAAGGTACGGTATATGCACCTTCACAGTTGGCTTTGTTACGTTTAACAAGGCTCTTGACTTCAGAACATTCTGTCGGAAATACTGTACGCAAGGTCCTACACCATATCAGAGAAGAATATCAAACAGCAACACGAGGCACAGCTGTCGCTGCACCAAAAGCTCAATTTTCGATCGCAAAATTCGTGCTCCAAGGCCAACCCCGAAAGCAAGTTACGAGCGCTCCAAAATCAGAGAATCGGGGGACATTGAAGGAGAATGACCCAGACGATCTAGACTCGTTTGCGAAAAGTTTAAAACCAGTCTTGATGGAAGCTCTGCAGGATGTTTTAGACGAGCTCGAGACGGTGTATGACAATGTGTCTAAAAATGCAAAAGACCATATCCACTCAGAGTGCGTACTTCGGTTTCCCTTGGCGAACGGCTATGCTAACTCTTCAACCAAGCGAGATCATCCTGACACTCGGCATGTCAAAAACCGTTGAAGCATTCCTCAAAACGGCCGCACACCACCGCAACTATACCGTCATCGTTGCTGAAACTGCACCATCGTATGGGGGTCGCAATATGGCGCAATCACTTTCATCCGCCGGAATCTCCACATTCCTTGTCCCCGATTCCTCAATCTTTGCCCTCATGTCGCGCGTCAACAAAGTCATACTTGGTGCACACGCTATCCTTGCCAATGGCGGTATGTTCGCCATCACTGGTTCACAAATTGCAGCTGCCGCAGCAAGAGCGCACAGCACGCCGGTCGTGGTGTGCGCTGGTCAATTCAAGCTGACGCCTTTATGGAACGTGTACCATGAATATGGAGCGTTGGATTTTGGAAATCCGGATGAGGTGTTAGGATTCGAGGAGGGGCACTTAGTGGACAAGGTGGACGTTGTGAATCCCTATTATGATTATGTGCGTCCGGAGCTGATTGATGCATATATCACGAACGAGTAAGTCTGTTGCATCAAGTCAGCAAGAAGCTGTTCACTGAGAGCATTTCCAGCGGCGATCATCCACCTTCGTCAATATACCGGTAAGTCTCTGACGATACCACTTCATCCACTCGCTCGTAGCTGATCCTTTGATCCTGTAGTTTGTTGAAGGAAGCATATGACGACGAAGATACCGAATTATAGATTAGCTACACATAATAGATCTCAGGATGCTGTCAGTCTGCGAGTCTCGATCCAGATTGTCCGAATACGCACGGATTACTTTCTGAGGATGTCGAAGAATGCCTCTTGTGGCAACTCCACTTTGCCCAGTTTCTTCATCAAGCGTTTTCCTTCTTTCTGGTTCTCGAGGTGCTTGAGTTTACGCTCGTAATGTCCCCCGTATAGACCAGCGGTGACATCTGCTCGAAGAGCTTTGAGCGTTTCTCGGGCAATGACCTTCTTTCCAACTGCAGCTTGGATGGGAACTTCAAACAACTGTCTGGGAATGACCTTGTCTGTGATCGTGTCAGGAGGTACTAACGGGGCTGGATCACCTAACGACTCACGAAGCTTCTTGACCCATTGTCTTCCAACTGTTTCCTGAGCCGATTTATGGACAATAATCGCTAGTGCGTCAACAGCCTTCCCATTCAACAGGAAAGTCATCTTAGCAAGATCACTCTTCTTGTATCCTGCGTCCTCGTAGCTGAGGGTGGTGCCATCAGCTGAAGTACGGAAAATCGGTAATTTCGACATACTCGAAACTAGCGAAGCCTGAGCTACGACTCTTCAGTTGATCGAAGAAGTCGGAGACGATTTCGCTCAAGGGAAGGGTGCATGTGAGCATGATGCGAGAGGAAGAAGCGGTACCAGAGTCGAGGTATTTGTGATCCATGTCCTCGCCTCGTCTGGAGTAGCACAGGTCCAGCATTTCGCCAAAATATTCTGAGCAGGGGATAAGTCGTGTCCGTGCCTAAGGTATTGATGCTATACGTGCCTTCGGGAACTATGATGGAAGCCTTGACAATTGGCTCTTGTACTTCTTTGACTCGGAGGGTTGAATCGTTTACATCGGGAAAGTCGGTTGGGTTGCTGACGTAGACCTCTTTGTTATCACGCCAGTAAACAACTAGGGTAAAGCCAATCTATGAGCTATTGAGCAGGTATCTGTGTGTTTGATCTTTACCTTTGTACGGGACGGTAGGAGCAGTAATGATGATATTGGCATCATACTCATCTTCTAGCCGTTGTCGAAACACGTCCATGTGTAGTGTGCCGAGAAATCCAAGTCGGCAACCTTGCCCGAGAGCTGTCGATGACTCCCTTTGGACAGTAACGCTTTTGTCCGTCAGAGTTAACTAAGGAGGGTATAAGATGTGGTTCGAGCGGAAACCACGGGCACTTACACGATTGATAGACTCTTCTAGTTTCGGGAAATCATTGTTGTCAATAGGAAACACACCAGCATAAACCTGGAATCTGTAAGTACAATGAGGTCAGATGTGAGAAAGCAACACAGACCATGGCTTTCGTGGGTTTGAACCCGGGCATCGGATCAACAGGGGCGCCCACCCGATGAAGGGTATCTCCAATGTGAGCTGCAAGGAAATATTGGATTAGCACTTTTCCTTTAGCTGGCACAAACAAAGCAGTACCTTCTGATGGTTGCTTCATGTTGCAAGCGATATATCCGACCTGGCCTGGATATAGGGCCTGAACTTGAGTCTCCTCTGGGTGCATGATGCCGATTTCAGTGATTTCATATTTCTTGCGAGTATAACATGAAGCTATCTTATCCCCTGGTGCAGACATTAGGGCGTCCTACACGAAGGTTAACGTGAAGTTCTCTAACCTTTCTTTAAAACGCCATGTTGTATGTTTATGAGTGAAATGACACCTCGGTACTTGTCGTATAGCGAGTCGAACAAGAAGGCTTTGAATGGCTCCTTCTCTGAACCCGTCGGAGGTGGAACACGTTCAATAATTGCCTGAAGAACTGCTTCTACACCTAGACCAGTCTTGGCGGAAATCTTGATAATCTCAGCAGGATCAATTCCAAATATTGACTCTATTTGAGCTGCGATTCTGTCAGGTTGCGCAGCAGGAAGGTCTATCTATTATTGAACCGTGAGTTCGAGTTATATTCAAACAGAATGTCGAACCTTATTCAGGATCGGTATAATTTTGAGACCTCTTTCCTTCGCACTATGGAAGACGGACAGTGATTGTGCTTGAACGCCTTGACTTGCATCCACCTAAGAGAATGTATTCAATATAGCGCGCGTTGCTGAGTAGAAAACTGGGCATACCAGCAAAAGGGCACCTTGACAAGCGGCTAACGACCGCGAAACTTCCCAGGCGAAATCTACATGACCCTATGATACGGATTAGATAGATACATCGCGAAAGTTCTATCGAAAGGCCTTACTGGGGTATCAATTAGATTGAGAAGATGTTGTCGGTCTCCATGAGTGTAGAGCATGCTGTGAGAGGCATTTAACACCGGAAGCTGGTAGTGAGGGGTAGACTCGTACCTAGCAGTCTGGGCCTTGACTTGTCACCAGTCAATATTATATTCTACGACAGAAACCTGAAGACACACCTGTAATGCCCCTTTCTCGTTCAACTTTAAGTTTATCTAAAACTTGTCGATTCCTCCCAACCTGCTTCTTCTCAATGGTGCCGGTCAACTGCGTTTGGCGTCAGACAAGCAATCGAGAGTCCAGGGAGGATACAAACCTCAAGGAGCCTGAAGAAAGAGCCGAAGTCAACAGGGATAGCCTAAAGACAGTAAATGCTAAAGCGTACCTGTCCGCCAGAGTCGACTTTCCGTGATCTGTATTCTGTATTATTTAGTAGCATAAAGCAAGGCGCAAATGGTATATGTACCTATATGCGCAATTATGGAAAAGTTCCTGAAGCGAAACCATAAGTAAGGAACTTGTGCCCGAGGGCGAGGACAGACACACCGTATCACGTCGCACGGGTATTCTTCCATCGCTATCCTTTTCTGCGCAGCATTCCTTGATGCCGTTGAATGTATGTGTCTTTGGGCACTCCTAAGAGCGCGACCATATTGGGGAGCGTCAAGAATCTGGAGGTACGTCCTATGCCATGCGCATAACATTTCCTGCCGGCTTCGTATTCCGAGAAGATAGGCACCACCTATTTGTTGTTCAACAAGTCACGCGCCGATACTAGTCTAGCCCCCAATTTTGCGGTAGGAGATGGGTAGAAACTGCAGCCAAGGTTATGTTTCCGCTCCGAGGACGCGTCCAATCGGGGGTCGTCAATGTCAGAAATATTGCGATCAAAAACTTAGTCAGCAGGCTCGAGCAGTGGAACGTTGTTGAATGCCCTGTACTCCGTTTACCACAAATACCTATCTCATGTCATTAGTTGAAGCATCAGAAGCGCGTAAAGCGCGCCTCATTGCGCTCAGGAAGCGAAAGGCAGGGGAAGTGACCGACGAGTGAGTAAGTATGCTATGTACATCCGTCAACGAGCTCATGAATCCTCAGTAATGCAGAGCCGCTATTCAAACCGAGAAACTTCGATCCAGAATCACGAACCATCAAAAAACGTACGACGGATGATGACGTCGAGATGGAAGATACAGTCGAAAAGGACGTAGCCGGTCTAGCGGAGAAAATTATTCAGGAGAACAAAGTGCGGCAGGCACAAGAGCTGGTATGTTAAACAATTATTTCGCTGCCGGATGCATCGCCTAGTTGATATGTGATCATAGGATGTCTTCAACATAGCCCCGAAACGGCCGAACTGGGATTTGAAACGCGAAATGGAGAAAAAGTTGGCAAAACTGGAACGAAGAACTCAGGAAGCCATTCATATCCTCATTCGTACGCCTCGTGGGTGCTTGTGGCACAGTCGCTTGCTAATAGCTTTCACAGGACAGCGCTTGGCTGCTCAAAAAGGACAATCCGACGATATTGTCGGTGCGATGAAAGCTCAAGAACAGCAACAGCAACAGCTTTCCGATGAAGAAGATTAGGTATTCGCGAGCTCCTCCAGGTCCATTTGTTTACGTGTATCTTTAGCTTTAATGTGTACACTATCAAGGGTACTTCGCCTACTGTGATTGATCACAATCGACGTGTCTCGGAACTTTGGGCATCCTCCTGATGACTACCGTTATCAAATCGCTCTCCATCGCTACGGGTCTGTTCGTAAATACTACCTCGGCACGCCAAATTCCCTAGACCGTATACTGCGGTGCATTCTTGGCTTTCTTTCTGGTATTGGCATATCCCGGAGCGAATCGCGGTGCCGGGCATCTGCTACGTCTTTTAGGAAACGACCATGGTCCGGAAGACCATAATCGCCACGCCTCCGGCTTCCTTTCAGCGACTTAACTGCTGCGAAAATATGTTTCATGAACATGATAGGGTCTTGTTTCCTTTACTATCACCGTTCAATTAAATTTCAACTGACACTTTCTCCTCGGAAACGTTGGGTCCGAATCCACTCCACAATACTCTTCCTGCGAGGTTGTATATTCCCTCAGATCCTATAGCCGGTTCTCCCGACGATCGCTTTATGATACACCAGGCTCCTATCAGGTTTCCTCTCCACGGCCTCGGCCAGCAGACAGGCAACATGTTCTTCCCCGACCTGCCACCAAAGATAAGGTTCTTCAAAAGTGGCTTCCTGAAATCTTCCCCTAAGCGGTAGAGGCGTTCCGCCGGAAATAACCAACCCCTTACTCCTGGTTCCATTTTATCATCGACGTAGAGCCCACTGTTGAGGGATATGAGAAACACCTTGGAAGTCCGAAAGCCGACTAAAACAGCTTCATTACTCACTTCGTATGTCACCCGTCTAGGACCTGCCCTCTGACACCCTTGTCTTCCTGGAACCTATCCAATCGTGACAGTTTCAATGAAATGTGGCGAGTCCGGGGCCAGGCTTTTTTTTCCAGGATGGTTTCCCAACCGGAGCAAGGGCCCTCTGAACAAGTGTACTTCATCTGCGTGCGCAATTCTCTGGCAGTGTGAAGCCACAACCATAACCTAAATATCTGGCCCTCAGTTTCGAGGTTGCCTGCAACACCACTAATCTGTTTGGAACGTAATATTTGTATTGTGGCATCTACCGTAAGGATAACCTTCTGCCTTCACCCTGCTAAGCGTGGAATGGCATGTGGCGTAGTTTCTGCTGATGTATGATGGAATAGGATTCGTCAGGAGGATCCGCAGTCAGAAGGTTCGTTGGACTGTGTGTAAACCGGAGTATAAATTATGTTCGACATCTGCTGGCTATAACGATAATCGAGACTTCTTTCGAGATGTATGGAGCACAGGCGTATGGCCTAGAACTAGCGATTGTGTGAGGATGCCACACGTCAGCTAGAGATTTCCGGGACTCTGGTACACATCCCTCACATGAGAAAGGTCGGGTCACAGAAGACCTGGACTCAACGCTTTCCAGTAATGATTAATAGGATGGTGTGATAAGGACCAAGATGATTGGAACAATCAAGGGCATGGAGATGGAATTGCCTTAAAAAGGCAACTCGGCATCGTCAGACGTGGAATTGATAACTTGAATGTCTACGGAGTCAGAACCCCACGCACCACATCCATAGCCTTTCCCCTCGCCTCCAGACTCACATTTATCCGTATATACGACACAGGAAAGCACCCCTAAACCTTATAATATCATGAGCGACACCGAGTTACCGACAAATGGCCGGGTGCCAACACTGGTACAGCTCTGCCAACGAGGTGCGCAATTCCTTATTCCTTCCTCAATGAGCCGCGCCTAACTGATGCTTACAGTGGCAGCGTCATGTGCAGAGTGTGCGTAAACGTCAAACTCCGAGCCCTATTCCCTGCTGAAGATTCATCCAGCCATCACAACCCTCGGTGACGACTTGAGTTATCCCTTGGTCAAACCAATCCTAGAACGATGCTCGGCGGAACAACTTTCAAAACTAGAAGAAACATCCCCAGTACGCTTATAAGTTTCTTGGTAAAAGACTCTCCCTAATGTCATTTACAGCATCTACAAGATGACACCCCCGGTACGAATCCGGCTACCGTCACTCTCCGGAGCACCTGATTTAATATCCCTACAGAGATTTGGATGCAGTTATGTGCTCGAAAATACCCCACTGCTGTAGAAAAATACCTAGATGACGACTCATTAGAACCAGCATCATGGAGAGAACGTTATATGGTGAGCGCCTTTTCGCCGCTGCGCCCCTATCCTTGTACTAAGCTCATTGTCCGCGCAACAGGCCCTTGAACACGAAGAGGAGCGACGTTTTGAAAGACTCGGGTCAAAGCTCAAGGCACAACGCATGGAAGCAGAAGAACGCAAGAAAGAACGAGAAGTCAAACTCACTGACCGAGTTCCGCCACCTAAGCGCCCAAGAACTGGAGGGTGTAAGCATTAATTTTCAGGTTCATGTTAGTGGCTCACTGAAGTAACTTTCCTTTGTCAGGGGGCGCACCTGTCCAACCAAAGACGTTGCTTCAGAAGACACTCTCCGAAGCGTCAAAAATTCAGAAGGCTATGTATCATTCACGCCTGGTTCCTCCGATGAACCATGGCAAATCCTATCGTGTTCTTTCTCAGCCCTCATGTCCAATTATGCCGACATCCGCATCAATCATACCAAGTCGAGTTTCCGTCAACACCGTTCCCAAACGCCCAATCTCCGGCTCAGGCAACACACCATCAAGGACTTCCCCCGCGGGACCTTCCCCTTCATCAACATGCCGCCCATCTTCAAGTGCAAGTTCCTCCCCGAATTCCCGACCTAGCCCTGGATCCGCACTCCCCCGCACAACGACGACTACAACGATTCCGAGGCAGTCGGGAAGTCCACCAGCAAAATCTCCACCAGTGGTTTCTCCTTCCAGTGCGTCAGCTGACGCACGTCCAACGAAACTGGCCGTGCCGATCAAGAAAGATCCCATGGCTTCTCTTTTCGTGCCGAAACACCGTGCATACTCTCAACGTCCAGTCACTCAACGCCCGGTGTAACATCCTATTCTCGTCGTATCTCTTTGGACTCACCGTCTTTCCTCCATTCAGCATTTACCATTTTAGAATATCCAATGTTCGCTATATGTATACTATCGGTACTAGCTTTTTCAGTCGATCGTTTACCAGTGGTTTTTGCACCGTCGCATATCCATATTTGTGATAGTTTCTTCCCTTCCCCTACTTTCCCTTGGGTTATGTGACCCATTCATCTTTCATCCCTGCATTACTGTTCATGTTACAACCGTGCCACTGGGTCCTGGGTTTCACCCCAACCAGTCTTCTATTGGTTAACCGCTCATCGATTGTACTACTATCCTCTTCCACGCTTACGCGGCTTTAACGTTCATATTTCCACACCCATTTCAATTACTTCCGTAATTCATTCCTCTCTTTCTCAACGCCTTACTTTCCCAGACTGGTCTCCTTTGTCAATGGACTGTCAATCAATGTCACGTCGACACCGCACAGACCGCGCTCTCATCTACACATGGAGAAAACCATGTCACGTATAGGATCCCTAATTCAGGTGGACTCGTGGTTTGCCGTCAGTCTCCAGACATTAAGCTCACTTCAGGTCCGTCCTGGTCCATCGTACTCACGGACCCCCCCCCCCCCTCGGTCCTGTTGGGTCTTGTGCCATAGCTCTAAATGAGATCTCCTATTTTCATCAACGAACTTCTAACCCATCTCTCCATATACGTCCTAATACATTTTCGACCGGAACATACCCTCAAATACTGCCATGATTATCGACCGTCGATCTCCCTCTGCGCGTGGCGTTTACGACAACATGGCTTTAAAAACTCCGCGCATTTGAATTGAAATGGTAGAGATTCCGTAAGTCACCAAAGGCTAACCACCGTAAACGAGTCTTTTTCACTATACCTTATATGTCTTCATTCCGCGGGACCGAAACTAGAGCATGGCAATGGAAGGTTATGACAACATCTTACTGTGACATCCCATTGTCCGCAACCTCAACACAGCCAACCACAACTGGGTATGGTAGCTGGTAGTGGGCGATCGCAATTGGAGCCAGCAGTGTCATCATTGTCAGGTCATAGATTACGCGATGACCATCCTGCATCAATGCATCATAGCTCATGCCCCCGCCTTCTCCACCTGGAATCTTTTGTTCGAGTGGTGGTACTATACAATCTTACTAAACAGATGACTACTCGAGACTACCTGACTTGGTGACCTCTGTCTTAGGTGATGATCTCGCTCAACCAATAAGTTCTTGCACTCACATGTAATCGTCATAATTGCCCGGTGAGGGTGTATACAAAACGAAGACAAATCTGACTACCTGTCTGACGTGAAACAGATTCTATTTCCTCATCAAGTTGGCTCCAAGCCAAGGGGCTCAACTCTGCCACTGTCACACAGTACAGTACACCAGTACACGGCCGCTGAACTAGGCCACCTCAAAAACCCAAATCCAGCAAATCACAGCATTCACCACCAACACGGCCATCGTCCCCCGAGAACTCAAAAGTGCACGCTACACATGGAGAAAAATTTGGAAGAGAACCATTCCATCAAACCACATGCCAGCCCAACACTACCAACGCTAAAGTAAATCAGTAGCTACCGAGTCCTCGTGACTCCAGTCATAGTCGCAAGAACTCGCGAGATCATAGATAAGGTAGATATAGAGTTGATCACTCACTCGGTCGAGTTAGTGAAGCCGAGGGGCCAACGGAGGAGGCAGCCGAATCATACAAATATGTATCTCAAAGCCAGCTTCTAATCATACCCCTCGGCTAACTTATTGGATACAACCGCTACCACAGAAAGGGTATGCAACGCGAACCGTCACGAGATGCCCATACAGGTGAGGTAAGTGCCATAGTCCAGGTTGCAGGAAGAGGGGAACCAATCAAGTAAACAGCGCGGACCGGTAGCCAATCCAGAAAACTCCTCGGATCCAATTCCCTCGAAGATGCATACGTTGAGCATACATGCTACATAGTTCCCGATCAGAAAACCCCAAGTTTCAAATTTCAACCCGTTTCTAACAGCCGCAGAATGGTGGTGCCTTACCCCACACTCGGACTTGCGCTTCCTCAAACCCCACGATTTCGATAATTTCCCCGGAGTTCGGACTTGAGGGACACGCATTCTCCGAGCGACCATGTCGAGTAGGTGATTTAATGGACGGACATACCCAACATGGACGGTTTGTACAATAACTACCTAACTATGGCCATGCAAATAAAGCTACCAGAGGGGAGGGCACAAGTAATACGTATTTAGAGATTTAACAGCCAAAGAAAGGAACAAAAAAAGATAATGAATGAAAACCTGAGCCGTGTCATGAGTGTTGGTTGAGATGTAAAAGTTGAACGAGTTATGGATGTAAAATATACTGTAGAACAACTTGAAATGAATTGTAGGTGATCGTTAAGCATGTTGTGAAAGATGCAAAATGAGTTGTGTATTGTAGGTTGTCATGACGAGGTGTGAGAGGATGGGCAAGTAGTGATATAGGGTAGGGGAGATGGAGGTGCGTGGAGGTGCTGTGAAGGCACCCAAGTTGCATCTTGTATGACCACAAAGGGAGGGGTCACTTATGACGATGGGTGTAGGACCCACCAACCAAACGGAATGGTATGTGGGGAGAGTAATAGCGACAACCAGTAGCAGCACCAGTCACTACCAATCCCTCACCACAAAACCATCTCGAGTCAACTCGCACTCGAATCACGGCCACCAGCCGACGAAGCCTCCCCAACTATCGCCGCCTCACTCGGTCCAGCACCACCATTACTCGGCCCACTCCCATCCCATCTCTGCCTCGGCACACTCTTCCCCTTTCCCTTCCCATTCGACATCACTGTCGACCCCGACCCCAGTCCCGAACCTCCTTCTCCATGCCGAAGTCTATCCCCTTCCGAACCGCCTACAGGCATCGGTGCCTCCCATATCCGCACCGTATGATCATCCGAGCACGATGCAAACATCCTCTCATTCCTCGGATTCCACGCGACAGAATTCACACTCCCCTCTCCGTGTCCAGCCAACTCTTCCAAAAGCACGCCAGATTCGCGATGCCACACGTACACTTTACTATCTGTTATCCGTTCAACCGGATATGATAAGAATGTCAGTATCATATATCAAACCAAATTTAGGTTCAAAGGGGAATTTTTAGGGAGAAGGCATCGATAGAAGGCGGTCGGACAACAATAGATGGAGGAAACCGCAAAAACGACAAGAAAAGGAAAGGAGATAGGCAAATAATTGGATCAAATTGGCAAAGATAAGGGAGACGGGACGAACCTTCACTTCCGCTGACAACAAAGTTCCCATCCACTCCGCCAAAACAGCTCCGGATGACATGCCGACCTTGTTTTTGTCCCGTGTACTTTCGCGCCACACGATTCGTATCCAAGTCCCACAGCCGGATTTCCTAAACAAATTAATAGCGCAAAAGGCATAAGCGAAATCAATGAGCAACCCGCGGTGATACAAAGCAAAAAGAAGAAAAGTCTCACATCGGGGGCAAGGTTGATAAGGGCATACCGCGAATTCTGCGATATCTTGACACTTGTAAGTTCGCCCTCCAGAGCAACGGTACTGCAGGGAGAACAAAGCCAAAAACAGAAACAATTGCCGAAGCGTCGGTCAATCCTCAAATCAAACTTCTCTTCATAAAAAAAGGAAAGATAAGCCCACTCACAACTCTGGCTGTTTCGTCGCCAAATCATAAATGATCATCTTGTTGCTACTCCTCACGCCACTACTATGGGCGGCACCAACAGCACTAGCACCGCTGCCGGGTCCAGTCCCAGAGGCTGGATCACTACCAGAGCCGGCCTGGACCGCTACACCAGGTCTTGTTGACGGCTCGGGTGGTGAAGGATTGCGATCCATCCCTATTGTAACAAGACGTGTGAAGTCTGGAGTTATGGCGAGATCTGTTACTCGAATGGGCGTCATTCCCCATGACTCGTGTAACTTCCCGTCGGCATTCTATTAATAACAAAAATGAGACGTGTCAGTCAATCGGTTCAAAAATATCAGGCAGATGGGCAGGCACTGGGGAGGTCCCCCAGGAAGTCCAAGAAGTTGTGTGCCACCCTCCAGGTCATAGGAACGAGGAATAAATGATGGAGTTCTCACCCAGTGAATGATTTTGCCGTCCAGAGCACCTGATATGAAGCCTGAGCCATCAGGAAGCCACGCCAGTGCAGTGACAGTCTCCGTATGTTCGGTCAGGGTCTCGATACACACACCAGTCTGTTAAAACCGGTTGATGATACGAACAGTCAGGAAAAACGTAAGGAGATAAATGGTTAGCCATGAAGCTGGAAGACTAACCTGAGCGTTCCACATCTTGATATGATGTTCTGCACTCGTTAAGAGTATTGAATCGTCCAGCGACCATGCGAGACACCCGACGTGATACTGATGATCCCGCAGTATCAGGTGTGTCGACCATTCCTGTATCGGAACGCCGGTTTCTGTGGAAATCTATCCAAAACCACAACAGGTCAGCAACCAGGGAAACCCCAAAACAAAGAAAAACAACACACCCCTGCCTTCCATATAATGGCTGTCTTGTCCTTTCCACATGTCGCCAAATACGTCCCATCATGACTCCACTGCATATTCCACACCTCGTCTGTATGCCCCTGCAGTATAATTGTCGTTGTGTTCGGGAACGCGGATTTATTACAATGATGATCAGTGTACAATGAAAATGTTGATGACTCTAGCGGTGAATTGTGATATACACATCGTGAATGCTGGTATTCGCGTGCTTGATGGAGAAGGGTGGCAAGGCGGCGTTGGGGAATCATGATGGATGATGGGATATAGACTGTGAAGCGAGGTTACAGCTCAGCCCTGAACGATACGAGAACGTAAGAAATGTAGACGTACGCTGCAGGTCGTTGAGTAGTTGGTGCCGCGACGACCCAGACGCACCGTCCCAGCCAGTCCGTTGCCGTAACTCTTCAGGATCAGAGCACATAAGAAAGCTGATAACAAGAAGTGGTCAAAACAACTGCCTTATCGCAAGAACAAAAGTATCTACCTTGACAGGGTGTGTAGTTGTTCAGTGTCGGTATTCATAGGTGCCAGTTCATTTCTGAGAACCTGAAGCGCAGCTGTGGTCTTCTTGGCTTCCAGCAATTCCAAATACTTTTGCTGGCTTATCAGAAATCGCGCATCCTGGGAGGGCGCGTGTAAGAATAACTCCGCAGCTACGCAAACACACGCATGAACTCACGCATAGCCCCTCTTCGTCCCCTTGGAACAAGCGCGACAAGGTGGCTTCCGCCTTGGACCACATTCCATCGAGAATATAACGCCTGAATTGTGAGACTTCGGTCGACTCCATCGAGTAACCCGACTCGGCTTCGAGTGTAGCAGCAGATTCACTGAAATCGCAGCAGCAACAACAAAGCAAGTCAGCAAGGCGAGTCAAAGACAGAGGACCAACACAGCATCCCTAAACATGGGCGCCGTACGCACATGTATCCAACATCTCTTAGACTCTGTATCACAAGACGAACAAACTCTTCTCTGTCCACAAAAGAGTCATCATACAGCAGAGTACCAGGCAGGTTGACAGTCGCGACCGCAGGAGCCTTGCCATGCTTTGTCACCCCGTTCCCAGTCCCATTACCCAACACTAACCCCGCACCGCCCGAGGAACCATTGGTAGCAGGGCCAGAGGAAGATACAACGCCATTTCCATTGGTGGTCATACCTGTTCGGCCATTGATTGGAGCAAGAGGATCCATACTGCCGCTCGCGACGGAACTCGGGCCAGCGAGGTGAGGTGAAACAGACAAGTTTGAATTCTGATCAGAGAAGGACATGTGGTAGGGAAGGGAGTATGGAGCAGAGGAGGGGAGATCGGATATTGCGGTTGAAGAGGGAAAGGGAGATAGAGTTGAGGTTGGGTTGTGGTCGACTCTCTGTCGCTTGCGGGCCCTGGTATATTCGGGGTCTGCCGGGGGGGAGTGGGTGAGAGGCGGGTAGGCGGGTGATGATAACAAGGGTAGTTAGTGAATAGCGCGAGAAAATGGACGGGAGCGAGACAGCGGAGAGACGAATTAGTCATGCAGTGGCAAAGGCCAGACTGGGGTGATGGGGAACAAACTCACCAGTGGACTGGGGGTGGATGATGTCAAGCAAGGAGGGGGGGTCTGGTTGGTGGAGGTCTGATCGGGGGCGAGTAGCTGGGATGAGACTGGTCGTCGGATGGGTCGTGGACGGTGCCCGTGTTGAGTCGTCGGACTGTTGTTCCAGGGCAGGGGGCGGATCGACGGAGGGTTGAGCCTCCCTTGGGTGGATATGGGATGTAGAAGAATCAATGGTTGCAAGCGGCTCAGGACACTGTGGTGGTTGTGGATGGACAGTCTCTAGCCGTCTTCAGGGCAATCTGCGTTTCTCCTCTACCTCTATTCGCACGAAATCACCCGCTTTTAGAAATTCAATTAATCTCTTCTTCCTCCAACAATCGATACACGTTGTCCTCTGACTCACTGTTTCTCCACTCTCTTTGATTTCACACTCACTCCCCAAATGCCACAACTAACTTTGAACAACTTTCATTGCTACGATACCACAGAGACGGCGAGATACTATACGACACAACAGACTATGAGAGATATGGAGATGCGAAGTCATTGAGTGGATGCTGCGAAACTGGTAGATGAATTGCCCCAATGGTGCGAAATGCGGCGAAAACTTTTCAAAAAAAAAATAAGGGTGCAAAGAGCCTGCGCTCTCCGCAGCGAAGCGAAGAATGGTCGAGAAAAATGTTGCTTGATGTTTGACATAATATACTTAGAATAATTGCGTTTTCATGGAACAAAAGATGGTCTTAACCAACAACGGAGAAGAAACTAAATGGGGTAATTGCGATAACGACAACATAGGACTTTTGAGGATGCAGGCGGCGATTAGAACGGAATGTGGCATGACGAGACGAGACCAAGCTTGCTGACTGTTTGTTGAGAAACGATTGCTGAGTGATGGTTTTCCGAATGTTACAAAAAGTGGGGTGTCCTGTTGGATATTTTATAGGTGAGAATGAGCCCCATGTTCCAGCCCCCCCTGGCGGGGCTCGAAATTGATGGGGAATTTTTGTGATGTGAGCGACAAATGCCGCCCACAGATCAAGTCTGGAGAGGAGCGCAATCAATCTAAAGGGGGACACGCGCAACCAAGCCCAGACTGCGTTCACGTTCTCGGTCGCGCTCCCTTCCCACCAAGCCACTTCGTCCATTCCCGAATCCAGGTGCATCTGTCGAGAATCCGATTCCGTCTAGATCCTCAACACGAGTCCGCCCGCGCGGTTTTGGTTTTTCACGGTTCCTGCTGCCAGACTGAGACCTGTCGTAAATCTCAGCCTGACACACTGCGGCCAGAGTGCGGCCGCGATCTTCCATTCCAAGTAATACCTTCGGAGGTGGCGAACTGTTCCTCCGGACTGTCGTCCTGCCACGGCGCGGCTGGCCAGGTACTGAGGACCAGTCCGCATAGTCCTCCTTTCCACCAAATCCGAGGCGCAAATCCTGCTCGACCAAGCGCGGCATTATCTCCGGCCCCAGTTTGCGAGCTCGGGAGCGAGAACGGGAGAATGATGAATCGGAGCGGTGGCTGCTGCTCGACTCCCCAGGGACACGACGGCGTCCCCTCGGAGTGGCATGAACGGAAGCTGGTGCGTTGCTATCGATGACCTGTGGTGGCGGTCGTGACGCAAGCGGCAACTTGGGAGTGGGAGGAGAGGGGCGAGCTATAGTACGCCCGGATGATGTAGAGATGGGAGATGATCGTGGCGGCTCCTTGCCTGGCGAGGTGATCTGCAACAATGAGAAGTAGGCTGGCAGACTTGCGCGGTTACGGCTCCGCTTCGTCTTGTCAGCGTCTAGTTTAGCTTTCCCCCCATCAGATCCCTTCTCCGAGGGGGCGTCACTTTCCTCCGTGTCTAGATTCTCTCGGGAGGACAAGCCGAGGTCAGAAAAAGCTTCCTCATCTTCGGTCGACGAATGCGAAGGATGAGGGGCGCTCCGTGGGATGCCTCGCACGTGTGCAAAAGAAGAGTTGGAGGAGGACATGCGTCGATGGACGTGGGGAACGGTGGAGTGATTATTGGTCCCAGATGGGCGACGGGCATACTGTAGGGCTGAGGGCTTCAGGAGGTATGGAAAGCCGAATTGTTTGGAGATGCTTTCTTCAACCAGCTCAGATCCTTCGGTGTACTCAGCCCGGACAGTGAGGCTGGCATCTTCTTCCTCATCGTCGGTAACCATGCTGGACCAGGTTGCGGAGGAGCCTGGGTATGTTTCACGGCCTCGAATGTTCTTGAGGGCAGTGCCAAGAGCAGAAGGCATGAGTGGTGGCACATCGCCGCCGTTGGCATAGCCGAGATGGGGTGAAGAGAGGGCACTGCTGGAGGATGAGATCGAGGGGGACGTTGCATCACGACCTTGGCAGTCGTCACTGCAATAAGCAGACCTGGAAGGGGAGAGATATTGGGAAGGGGAGTCGAGTCGAGAGGAGGTAGAGAGCATACCCGTAGTCGAAGAGGTGCTTGCCGCACACCAGGCATATTTCCTCGAACATGTAGGGACGATGGAGGTAGCGATAGATGATAGAGGGCGGAGGAGACAACGGAGGGCGGAACCTGGGGCGATGATGAGACGGGGTAATGGGAAGGAAAGAGTCAAAGCTTATATAGGGAGATCCTGGGAGGTCGCAACATTCGCAACGGAAAACGAATTTTTGAAATGCCTTGGAAATGCCCATTTTGACCAATTTAGACCACTGAGATCAATGTCACAATTCCCGTCACGCACGTGATGCTCCCGTCCGTAACTCTTGTCACAGGCCCCGACTCACCAATATATCCAGATTACTCCCTCTATTCACTCCGGGTCACAGGCACCCCAGGACCCCGAGCACCCATCACCTGTCGATTTCCTGCACTGCCCACTCCTTTGCAGACCACAACCCCGGTCTTGGTCGCGCCGATAGGGGGCGTCCTGCTAAATAGAACTCTCATTTTGCCAATAGTCTCTTCCCTCACCAGCTACGAATCCCGCGTCCTCTCTCTCTGCCAGCGGCCAAAGCACACGCCCCATCACACGTTTGCCCTCCGTCCATACCAAGCCATTAGCCCCTCAGAACGGCATCAGATGACTCGTTTTATTTTACCAATTCACCCCTCTCCTACAAGCTAACCAAACTCTGCAATCGTGTGGCGTGCACGTTCTCGTCCGTCTCAATTCTCTTCTCTCCTTTCAATTTCTGTATTACTCTCTCAAGCTTTTTGCCCCTTCTTTGCACTCATGATCACAAACGTCTCGATGCACCTTTAGCCCTGCCGCCTACGCGGATGCCCCGTTGGCCGGCCTGGACATCTAACCTTACCGCTTGTACACCGTTCATACATTTTCCAGTATTTTCCGACCTCCCTGAGATCGGACAGCCCAGGGTCATGTTCTAGAGAGTTCCCCAGGAAATAAATAGTTAAATCCTATTTTAGCAATTTCATTCGTGACGCAGTGTGACACCGCCGTACCACGTTGGGTAGCGGGGCGGCACTTGCACAGTGGGAAGCTGAGCAGTGAGCGACGTCATGTATGAATCAGATTGTGAGCTCTGTGGCCATATCATTTCAAACTCGCGATTATCGTACCGGCACATACAACATTATAGAGACTGCCTTCGTCTATCAAGCACGCAATACCCTTCCTAGATTCTGGACTCATCACTTAGGAATAGCTCTCCTTAATCGTACCACCCAGACCCCAGGTCCCAAGCTATTGACCCAAACCCTCGTCATTCCGTGTCGGACGATGCACACATATCGGCCGATCTCACCCCGCAACTTTCGGCGTCTCATATTCGTCCATGGTTTTCCACCCATGAGCCCATCACCGTCATACCCCATGCTGTTGCCTTCTATGACTTGCATGGAATCATAACTGACACGTAGATTGTCTACTTGCACTCATGTTAACCGCTCCAGTCCTCGCGGTCACAATTTTAAATTTATGGTCTTCCCATGCAAAAACCTCCCAAGGACTTCCTGATGGTACATCTTTTGAGTACCCTTCCAATGGGTATTTCCATCAGCGCCACTTTTCTGATCATAGCAGGGAATCCATGTCATGCCTCCCTCATAATACCTCTCAGTCGGCGGCACGGACTCTTAAGCCGTTCTGCTATGATGCAAGACAAAGTGCGGTGGTGCGTCACCGATTCGAATACTCATCCGCTCGCCCTCGTCCCGCGGCATCACCCCACCATCACATCATCCACTCCTTTTTACTTCCTCAATCTGGCTTATCGCCACCATGTCAGCCAGATCGAGACCCTACACGCCGTCACAGTTCGAGTACCTCTTCAATCAAAGTCCTTTTGACACCATCCACTCAAAGCTACTGTCCCCGCGCCTCTTCTCGTTTCATCATGAGTCAAGGACAGCTTCCCGCTATTTCGTGTGGAGCTCATCCGAACCTATCCCGCACTCCCATAATACAACGAGCATCACATACTTACTACCCAACGCTCACTCTTCTATTTACGATGGCTCTCATGGCGAGCTATTAGTGTTATACTTCACATCCTTCGACTTCGATTCTCGAACACCCGTGTCAAGGCTACCACGGGAGCAGATTCCTAACCTGTGAGGGCAATCCGATTACTGAACGCCGTCTTCGGAAATCTAGTACACAATAGGGACTTTGAATCTCCTAGACAATCCCCCTTCTCCGCTGTAAATTCGCAAAGGACGGAGAAGAATTATACGAAACAATGAGCGAAGCGATGTACTTATTCGTCACATCGCCTTATTGTGTTTTGCTCAAAGCTGTTGACTCTCTGGCTATACAAGACTCTCCATTGTGATGGTTCTCCCGTAAACATCATGAACCCATAACACCACCCGGCCTTCTATTAGGGCTTTTTTTAGGATATTCCGCGACTAGAATCTAACTCTCGTCTGGTGTCAGTAACGGTTCAGGAGTGAAAGACTCATCTTTCAGAGGACAAAGGGGCATTGTTTGCTAAGTGCTGTGATCAGAATCGAAGCTCTGGTTAATTATAGGACAATGGGGGTCGTGCCCTCGATAGAGACGATGAATGCCTTAAAAAGATTTCACAGGTACAATAAGCCGTTTGGTTGCTCGACGTTCAACGGCAGCGTCTCCCCGCCAACTTGCATCTTAATGATGCTTCTGCTGCTTTTCATCACCACCTCGCACTGTTATCTGCTATTGGGATACCCGTGAGATGGATATCTGGATTCAGACCCTGGTTACATCGGAGTACCTCCTATCCCTTGGAGAGGGTATTGCTATATACACAAAGAATCTTGGTGAGTCACGCTAGCGCCCAAACAGCATTTGAACCGAAGTGGTACTCTCAAATGGTCGTCCCGCGCAGCAGCATGTGCATCATGCGGTGTGTTAAAAGATCAGGTCCCCCCATTGTTCTGTGCTAATACGGTCTAATACAATCTTCGGACCCCTGAGGCGGTGTCATACAACATTGTTCTGCCGCCAGGTCACGTTCAGATGGATGTCGTTATCCACCACCCACATTCTGATTACTTGGGATCAGGTCACTTATAGTCGCCTCCTTGTGGCACCATGGCATGGGGCATGACCTCCTGTCAAATGGCCCGAAGATGCCACAGTAATGATGATGCTGTCTCTTGCAGATCATGTGTTCCTCATAGTCTTGACGATGCGGCGAGATTTTAGCTCAATTAGTGCTTTCGAATGGGCCTATGCACATTCAATAGTGAATTCTCCAAGACTCCGAGCACCCGATAACCATCGTAACGTCGCCAAGTACGAAATAGTAAATATACCCCGTTGGCAGAAAACCTTAATGGAGAGCTGTTCGAAAAGTAATGGCCTCATCTTTGGAGAGGATGAATACTCTAGGACCTGATGACACCCTCTTAGTCTTGACGCCTATTAATTCCTGGTTTCTGACTGTAGGCTGTGCTGCATAACAAAGGGTGTTCGCTCTGATGTGACCCGCTCGCGGCGAACACCTCGGCAACCCTAAGCAGCGCAAGGCAGAGTGTTTGCCAGGTCTCTTCCCCAAACACCCATCCAATTAACCGGGTGATCAGCGAAATCACATATATGTAAACATCTTATGTTAATCTGACATTGCTCAATGTATTAGCGATTGGCCATACAGGACCATCATGGGAGAAATATGTCAGAGCCAAAAGGTTTTGGAGCAGGGCAGCCGCCAAAGGCCGCGAATGTGCTACAAGGTATTCGTGGACGCATCAACAATTGTCATGATCTTGGGAAAAGAAAGTCATGTTACCCAGTTTTGAGGATACACTACCTTTTGCCGAAAGAGGGGTGGAGTCGGCGGAGGTTAAACTAGGATATTGACTTCAGGGCTCGGTAACCGCTGATCGCAGTTTCCTTCATCCTCTGCGACTTTGATAGTAACTTCTTTCCTTTGTTTACGACACCCTTGCTTGTCGAGCTCACGAAGAGAGACATTTGCCCTAGAACATCCGTTGGAGCTTTTTCCGGCTTCGCGAAGATGGAAACTGGATATTTGGGGAAAGTAGAAAAATTAGATTGCGTGAAAAATCTACTGAACAGAGCCGAAGTATGGAATCCAATATTAGACTATGGACCATCCCAGTGACAACCATCTCGAAGGTCTCCTTTGGCCCAACGTCCATCTCTTAAATAAGAAATTCTCACCAGCCCCAGGTTTCGGAAGATGTCTATCGGAGACTTCGGAAATATCACCATCTTATCGTCCGTGATTCCTCAGAGCAACCGTGTCGGACCTCATCGGATACAGGTGCACACAATGAGCAAGACGTACTTAAGAGATCTATCATCATAACAACTGATTCCAGGACACCGAGTCCGATCCGTATTTCCAAATCCCCATCCCTGCCGGGGAGGAAAGGTATGAGAAGGGTCCTCGCCAATGACTTCCTCAAAACGACCTCCGATTGGGGTGGAAAATTCTCTTCGTTTCCTCGAACATTGGCCACACACACACGAGGTCGAGGCAGCACAAACAGTTCCTTGTCTATTGCTAAGAATAAACCCTCGGGTCCGTTCCAACATCCCGCGCAGACTATCACCGCTGCCAGGTTTCCATTATCCGAGTCTATCTTCTGCTCGACCCCAGGAAAGACCTGGAATGGCCCAGTGCATGGGCGTGGCCAGTGCTTCACCGCATAAGGAGTGACGCGTGCCCGGCGGCCAGTTTATCCTTGGAGTACTTACTCCTCGTTTTCAGGTGAAACCTTTGTGCCAGGACCAGGCCCTCCAATCAAACATGCATTTCGCAACTTTTTCGTAACAACGGGTGGGCGGTTGTGAGTCCACCACATTCCCCGACTGGATTCTGACTCGTTTTTTCCTGGCTCTCTACTGGGTTTCTAGGATATCTTGATGTTCCCCGCACCCGTGATAGAAAGAATTTCCAATTTTCGGGAGATCCATATTGCGTACATAATCCGGTAACTGTAACCTGTAGGTTTGACCTGAAAACCGTGACAAGGAATAGCGAGGTGAACCTGATATGGACCCCGAAAGTAACTGAGGGGTGGTTTGCAACCAGCAGTGGCCCATGCCTCCGGTAACTTGATTGATGCATGAGGCCTACACGATCCGGAGCCGGAATTACTTTCTATAGAACTGTACATCCGTCACTAGAAGTGTTCTTGATTGTCGAGTTCTCGTTTTAGTTCAAAACCTCGCAATAGCCGCCCGCCAAATATATCAACATTCTTCGGCGAAAGGATGTCGACCTTGAAACAAGTCATCTGGATGCGACTATCCAGGCATCAACGAATCAAGGCAAGACGTCAGGATGAGGCTATATGGTCTCATTATATCCTTTTTCTCGATCGAAGCCTCCCTACGTAAATTGTGCGCATCCATTTCCACCAGAAGCGAATTGAATACGATTACAAGGTTGTTCCACTCTAGAAATCGTTAATCGTCTGTGCAACGGAATCTATCACATAACCACTAAGTCCATAAGGAGTGAAACGGAGAGGGGCAAAATGTATGTAAGGGACCAGCGTGCAAGCAAAACCTAGGGAAGAGGGTGGAAAAAGGGGGTGGAAAAAGGTCAGGTGGATTGCTGTGACCTCTCGGGTTCTCTAGTCGGAGTACCCGTGAGGGTACTTACAGCTAGGCCCTCCTGCACGTTTGTTCTAGCCGAAATTCAAGTGCGCCACTGGAAACCTTAGGGCCTCCAAATTTCGCCCACAGCGCAATCTCCACAACAGGCAAGCCCCGTTCGAGAATAACTGACGGCGCTACATATCAGTGCTCTGAAAGTATGAAATCCATCCGAACAGAAAAATATATCCTCAAATGCATCCACCACGATTAAAGGGACGAAATTACAAAGACAGTAAATAACATGCACACGCGGGCTCGATGAGAACAGTGGAGAAAATGAACCCACTGCCACGCCCCTTGCTCACACCTTCATATCGGGATTTCGTTCCGTGGACGGTATCTCGGGCAACGGAGCCTCTGGCACCGATCCTATACGAGGCGACGCAACAGGCGTTCCGGCCTCCTCGTGTCCATTTTGACGCGACAAGGGCGAGGCTCCCGCAAGTTTTTCTTGCATGTCAGACCCAGCTCCATCAATCGGAGGTGGAGAAGTGCTAAGAACACGGTCCGGAATGGAAGGTGTAGATGCGTTCAATGCCAAGTTGTGTGTCGAAGAGGCATCACTCCCAAGGGCCAACGTGCTTGCACTTGCCAACACGTTCTGCATAAGGAGGCCGCCTGTGGGTGACTTTGCCGGCAGCGGTGGAGGCGGAGGAGTCGAAATCGAAGTTCTCGGACTCGTAGAAGCCTGGCTTGGAATGGGCAAATCTTTCTCGACAGTTTTCTTGGTATTAGTTGCACTGGTGTTGGACCGGGATAATAGCCCCTTTAGACGCTGGTTTGCAGTCAGTGTATTCGAACGTGTTGGAGTAGGGACGGGTATTGGTGTAGGCACGTTCGCACGTGGGATCTGTTTCTCAGAGACCACGGTCTCTAGCATTCCCATAGGTGCTACGACATTCTTGAGTCCAGAAAGTTCCTTATGTAGGAATTTGGCATCTGCAAGCAACCTGCAAAACCAAGCGGGTTTTATAAATAGTACCCCAAAGTTTTGGAGTGGGCAAGTAGTCAAGAGCCAATACGCGTAGACGTGTTTAGGGACAGAAATGCAAAAGAAAATATACGTCAAGTTTGATCAGCATGTGATCTCTGACACCTTATTTCGTGACGGGGAAGCTCTCACCTGGCTTTGGCCTCCTGGTTAGGGAGTTCAATCTTCCCGTATACCTCCGACAGGCGGTGATTGATACCAGCAAAGACTTCTGTCATCACGTACTACGTGCGCAATGGTGCAAAAGCCATCATTAGCATCATCATCGCTCGATACGAAAAAAAAGAAAGAAAACCGGCCAAAATTAAACTTGCAAGTCAAAAAAGATCCTCGGAGGGAAAGAAAGGGTGACAGAGGGCCACCAGTCCCGCAAAGGATAGTCGAGGAAAACCAGAAGAGACGAAAAATAACAACAATGACGCATTCTCACCTCAACAACCGCCGCAGATAGATATCTTGACAGGACCTTGTGTAGGGTGACAGTTTCCTTGACTAGTGTTTGCATGTAGCCATTAACACCGCCATCACTCGGCTGACTCCAATCTATCGCCTAGCGGAGGTCGATAAAAATTGAGAGTAAGAAATAACCCCAACACCAAGTAAGGTTGTAAATTTATCATCAGTTCCATATCTGGGCGTAGTGTAGGAGGTACACACCTTTAGGGACTCAATATGAGCAGTCAACCTGTCACCCATGATCGAAATGAGTTTCGCGTGAATCTCGGTCTGATGCACTTGATAGTCCTATTCATGTCCATAGGTTAGCACGCAATACTCGTATTACCAGTAGAATGGAAGAAGTGAAAGGTTCAAAATTAACTATCCAGGAAAATTTAGCATTAAAATTTGAGGGCTGCCGTGATCATTCCAGCCAGGCCAGAAACCTTGAAGCGAGAAGAAGGCACTCAGGCGTGTTCCTGCATTGGCTATCAAGTAATCGGCTGCGGGTGTCACCTCTTTCCTTGGTATGGCAGAGATGCTTGTGCACCACCACGAATCCGCAAGGCGCAATTCATCAACAAGGTATTAAACAAACTTGCGCCGCGTAGGCACAAAAAACGCGTTAGCCGTAAGAACGACAAGAAGACTTGTCAAATGAGCCACTAGCCGTAAGAACGACAAGAAGACTTGTCAAATGAGTCACACGGCGTCGGGCCAGATTGGAGTTTATGACAAGTAAAATGCAGTAAGACGCAAAGAAACGAAGAACCAGAACACCACCAGATGCCAAACAACTTACCCTCTTCAGTTTATCAAAATCGATCAACAGAACCGCTTCAGCTTGATTCAGATGCCTCCTAAACGTCTCTCGCACATATGGAATCAATTCTGACACAACACTCAGTGACTGTGATGCCAGAGCTATAAAAACAATTCCATCAGTCATCAAACGCCTCATCATAATACCATGAAGGCGGACAAGAGCAAAAACAAGTCGGCCCAACGGCTCGGGAAATCGGAAATTACCACAATGTGGCTGAGGTGTGGCACACGGCGCTTCGACTCCCTCTGGTTTTACTTCTGCCCCAAATATTGTTCCCCGTTGCCCAACGACCAGAAGAGGAAGCAAAAGAAGCAAGATAACGAAGAAGTGGAAGAGAGAATGGGTTCTGGAATGGGAGGAAGCAATGACGAAAGACGAACCTAGGTGCTTTGCGGTGATATGCTTTAAACCCGCACTCCTCATCGCACCAGCACCCAACACAAGTTGACACGTTCGGGAATTGAACGTCATTAGAAACTCGACAACTTTGCTGATGGTGTCTTTCGTCAGTGTGCTGTCACATTTCGCAGTCCATGAATCAGATTCCAGGTGAGGAGCAAAAGAGTAGTAGTCTTGCGTACCTGAGGTTGATCACAATTTTGAGGTAATCAACTAGCAGAATTAGGACCTCCGCGGTCGCAGCGACAATGTAATATGACCGATCCTCAACCTTCAAATGCTTCGTATTACCCTTGTTCGAACCCTTTGGCTCCAAGGTCGGCACCGTTCCCGTCTCGCTCAACTCTGCATAGCTCTTCGTCGGAGGTAGCGTCCGCGAACTCGCCGTGGGTGTCCGGGGTGTTGGACTCGACGGGGATGGCGAAGAAGTGCCATTGCCCGTCCCTTTTCCATTCATCCCAACCCCATTCATAGCATTCAGATTCCCAAACGCAGCGCCATCCGCACCAACTCTCAACTCCTCGGCATCACTAACTGCACACTTCACAAGCACATCTACAACACCCTGCACCTCCCCGGTAACCTCGACCTGATTCCACATCTCATCCAACACAACCCTCGCACACCGTTCAATTCTGCCCTGGTGGAATTTACTTAGATATACCGAGGCTTGGCGGACGACGACTCCACGTAGACCAATAATCATACGTCTGCAGATGACTTCGCATCTGACGACAAAGGCCATCGAGTCGAAGTATAAGGCAAGGAAGTGTGGTAGAGGGAGGAGGGCGTGTACATCGGTACGTGCATGTAAGAGTTTGGAAGAGGTTGTGTGTGAGAGTTCGGTTGTTGAGGAGAGGAGATCGCTAAGGTCTTCAGTGACGTTGGGGGGAGACAAGGGTTTGGATGTGGGGTATTTCCTGAGTGCTGCGGTTCTGCAAGGGGTATGTTAACGGGAAGGATGGACGAGAAGGTCGCATGCGCACTGTATTGATTCTAATAGGTTATTAATGATATCATTTTGCGCCTGGATGCCTTCAATGACTGCCAAAAACTGCTTGTACACCCCTTGCAGGATCGGCATAAAGTCCTTGTGCTCCATATCCTTTAAGTGCTGGATTAAACTAGCCCTTGGAGAAAAGCAATTTGAGCTCAAGAGAGGCAAACACACATGGAAATAACCCACCTGTTTTCTTCTTTATCCTCGTCCCACTCTTTATCATACCCGTCAATCGCTTTCTTCACCACGTTTCTCACCTCGCCCAATACAACCTCTCTCCAACTCGATATCGCATCCTTAAGTCCTTTAGTCCGCGTCAAGTTCTGTAGCAAGGGCTTCAATCTATCTCGCAACCCTTCATCCTTCTCCCTATCATCCACAAGTCCGTTGACTTTTGCGTCTTGAGAGCCCCGAGCACGGCTAACACGTTCCTCAAGATCATGCCTCAAAACCACAACCAACTCTTGTGACAAACTTGTCGTAATCTCCAGCGTCAGCGCACGTAGATGATTCGGCAACTCTGAAAATGCTGCAAGAGCAGACAACGGGAACCCAAGCGACGGCCGCCGTTCCTGCACACCATCTTCATCCTCTTCCTCCGTCTCCTCAACCATCGTCTCCAACTTGGTGCCAACACCTTCAGTAACCTTCTCCACTTCCTTTCCATCCTCACCCTCCCACATCCTCTCCAGTTCCTCCACAACACCCAACGCCTCTCCCCACTGCCCAGCCCCAACGAACTCTTTCGCAACTCTCGACATTTCCACAACATTCCCAACACCTCTCACAAATTCCCTCAACCTTGCGACCTTCTCCACTTCTCGACTCTTCTTCACCACTTCTAGCCCCTTCTTCGCGGTTTTCTCATCCACCTCTCTCAACAAACTACGTAGTTTGGATATCCGATCTAAACAAACATCGGATTCAGACTGCAGGTCTTGAAGGTTCGTGAGAGCGGCAAAGAAGGATGTAGACCGGAGAGAGATTTCCCGTACAAGGTGTTGTTCGACTGTATCCGCGTAATGGGAGAATTTGTCAAGGAGAGGAGGGGTCTGTGAGAGGGACGAAGAGGTTGGATCAGTTATATAGTCCACTGGCGCAGGTGTTGTGGACCTTGATGGCGTTGAAGTTGAATTCGGCGGGGGTGTTGCTGGAAAAAGGCTGGCGTTATCAAACTGCTCAGTGACTTTTGCAAAAGTGGGTGGATCTGCGAGGTTGAAGGATTGTTCAAAGAACACGGGAGGTACGGTTTCGAGTGGAGGGATTGTCCGAGTGGGTGTGGTGATGATGGATGTTTGGCGGGATGGTGTAGTGGCTGTGGGTGTAAGGTCGGAAGCTATGGATGGACGAGGGGTGGTGTTTTCATCGCCGTCGTCTTGGGAGTTGGAATGATGGAGTTGTGCCTGGCCTTCACGTCCGAGTTTGTTGTTTCGTTCGAATTGTTCCCATTCATGTGTTATGGCCCGGAGATACGAGTCAAAGTCCTTTCGGCGGACGCGCGGGAGATCTGCGGGAGGTACAGCTGGCAGGGAAGAGTGCGGCTTGGGAGGGGCTTGCTTCTTGTGCGGGTTATTAAGGACTGTAGATATCGCTGTAAACGTCCCGAGGTGTTGTGATGAGTGTGAGGCCGTGATATGTGATATAATGGCAATCATCCATACCATGGAAGCCGTATTTCGAGCTACTCCATTCATTAGGCAGGGCACCAAGAGAAAGCGTTGTCGTCGAAGTGTTCAAGACACCCAGAGGGAAGGGAGTAGGTGCAGGCTGGTTAAAGTAATCCGCCCCTCGTCCTTCCGTCGTACCGGATACGCTCTCTGGCCCCGGTCTGCGGGACGATGGGTCCCAAGTGAACCTGTACGGACGCGCAATGGGGGTCTGTTCTGCAGCAGGAGTTGGATTTGCAGGACTTGAAGGACGGGAAGGAGTGGAGATTTCTGACATATGGGATGGAAGTGAGCGTCGACGTGTTAAAGGGAATAAATAATTACGGATTACATCCAATTGCCTTTTTCGACTTGTCTCCTCTCCCAATCAACTCACCCATGGGCTCGGAGGCCAGGACTCGAATCCCTGCGCCTCTCGCTGCGTTCATAACAAAATTCCCTTTGGCAACACATCCTCGTATACCTCTCCCACCCAACAAGTATCGTCCAGTACAGACCGCCACGCTATGGATAAGTCCACCGACCGGCTACAATTCAACTGACAGGTCTACACCGACTGGGACTTCCCCCACGGCGGACAATATTCCCAACCTTCTCAGCGCAGACGTAGAGTGTTTGAAATGGCAAGCATACATTGCACTACGCGGTCTCAGGTCCATTCGCGTTCGGTTTGATGTTTCACCTGATGGAGCTCTCGAAGGTCGTTTGCCAAATTTACATGTACCACTTTCGGAGGCCGTTCTTCCCAAAGACGAGCAGTCAGGTTGGAGTAGGAAAGAAGAGGAGGAGCAGGATGGAGAATTGTTGGCCGCGCGGATGATTCCTACATGGGTGGATGCAAAACTCGGCATAGACAGTTCTGCAGACGCAAATGAAGGGTACCTGGATGAAAGTGCAAGAGATGAGAGTAGAGCTTGGGTATCACTCCTCGAAGGCGCGGTTCACGCTGCTCTGGTACGTGGTTTTCGTTGCTTGTCATTGGTTTCAGGCTCAGTGTGAGTAGATTCTTGCACAACCAAAGCCTTCATACTGGCATACTCTCCTATTCCCCTCAAACAGGCCAGAGCAAAATCCCCTCGCGTCACTGCTAACACCACCACCTGCACCCCTCACTGGATACTTTTCCCTTCTTCCGCCATGGGGAACTCGGATATCTCGGACTGCCATTATGACGCAATACCGCGAAGCTATTGCAGCTCTCTCTGAACGCCTCGGCACGGACAAATGGTTCTTGGGCTCTGTGTAAGTTGACAAAGACGCGTCGTTGGACTTTGCATTGATTCGGATTTTGTCTAGCGACCCAACACCCCTCGATGCGCTAGCATTCGCATACCTCCACTGCATCCTATACTCCTCCGATTCTATCCGAGTAGAAGTCACGAAACGTGTCAACCTCGTCGCTTGGGAATGGCGTGTTCGCGGCATCATACGCGCTGCTTTCACACAATGAAAGTGTATAACACAACCCACCTTTCACTACCTTCGCGTTTCTAGAGACGTTATGCTGGGACCCGTATAAAAACATCACCTTGGTATATTATCCCACCTATCATTATGCATTAATCCACGTATCTCTGAAACAAAGAGGAAAAACAGAGTGGGTAATCAGAGTGGAGAGGTGAAAGGGCAACACGAGGGTAGTCTAGTGGTATTCCAACCAGTTTTCCAATTAAGTAGGTCTACTGTGCACCGTTTTCGGTGTCAGCTGCTCCATTTGATCCCAACAAAGCCGTCCGCTCAGTATTTTTGGGCTTGAACCTCTTCCGCAATGCGGCAATCATCTTCGTAAACCTGCTTATGTGTCAAAAATGGATCGGACGCCGAGTAATTGGGCAAGAACGTACCAGAATACATTCAGACCCATAAGGATGAGGTTACCAACCCCGTAGACGAGGACGTAGAAGACGGGGACGTCACGCCAGACGTCGGGGAGCGCGATGAAGAAACATGTCGAGATGTACCCTCCGTAAATCAGCCTCACTCCGAAGAAGGCAGCAAGTAGCAAAAGTCCATTGACGAGCTGCAAGGTCGTGCCCGTGTTGCCAGTCTTATCCAAAAACCTAGACAGACGTAACGATGAGTGACATGTTTATCAGAACGCAATAGCACAATACGGAACAACTCACCAATGAATATTCAAAAAGACGGTGCTGATTTCCCATAAAAGGCAACGGGTAGCATAATATGCCACAAACGGTTTCTACACGGAGTAAAGCATCAGAGAACATCATTCGAAGACTCATTTTAGCACATATGAACAGAGTCACGGTAGCCGGCCATGCGACGTCACCACGGGACCCAGACATCAACTCACAAAGGTGAGGACATAGACCAACAAGCACGCGATACCATGGACGACGAACCCAAAGTCGACAAAGTTGACGATAGCGTCGAGCGAGTCCCAGAGGAAGTAGCCCACAGCGATGCCATGGACAAAACCCGTAGTGTTGCTCCATCCATAGAACCTGTCCGAGTCGCGATCTGGAGTTTCGGTCCAAATACTGTAGAAAGCTCCCGCAACGATGATAATACTATGAACCTGCGAGACTACATGTATCGCCCTGTCATCCAAGAAGCCAAAATCAGCTATAATAATATCCCAGTGCCACGGGACTAACCAGTTGTTCTTCGTAGCTCTATTCTTTGTACCATAGGCAACGGGGAACCAACGGGAGCAGATCCAGGGTGCAAGGACGAGATGGACAAAGGTGAAGCCGCCAAAAGACCAAAGGATGGTTGGGATATGCGGGGGGATTTTTGTGAGGCCGAGGGTATCGCTGAGGAAGAGCAGGAGCCCCATGGATGGGTGGTGGCGGTGGAAAGCCAAGACTCGAGTGACCTATTTATAAAATTTATGAATATTTCAAATCTGGCTTGGCTCTTTCTGGATGCGTCCTCTTGCAATCTCCCGTCAAGAGTTTGCCCGCTTCTTCCAGCGCACAAAACCACCTACAGGCTGGCCACAACACATCGGTCCTGCTCTTGCAATTTACTTCGTCTTTATGCTAACCCGTTTTTGCAGGCGTCGCCAACTCCGGAGGACCAGACTCGACGTGTTTGTTATTCCTCATAGACCGGTACATCCAAGACTCTACTCCATCCCCAACAAAGTCCCCTTCCCGCGTATTCTCACTCACAATCGACCATGCACTCCAGGCCTCCTCGGAAGCCATGGCAGCCCATTGCGCACGAGCCGCTGCGTCCCTCCGTATCCCTCACATTACCACAAAAATCCCATGGGGGACACATCCCTTCCCTCCCCGACCTGACGCCTCACAGGCATTCGAGGCCACAGCCCGCGTAGCGCGATACAGCCTGCTCTGGAAAAACATGCAACGGGAAAATATTGGCGTGTTGGCTCTCGGGCACCATGCAGACGATCAGGTCGAGACTGCCTTGATGCGTCTCGGAAGGCAGAGTTCTGAATTGGGTGGACGAGGTATGCTTTGGTGTAGGCGCTGGGGCATGGGGATGAAGAATGACCTGGAGTGGGTGGGGCATGAAGGGATGAATAAGTGGGTTATCAGGCCCATGTTGGAGATTCCAAAGGTACTTTTGTTATGTTCCTCATGCTGGGGTTGTGGGTGATTGAGTGTATGCGCGATTTTTAGGACCGGATACTCGCGACTTGTGAGGAAAATGAGTTGAGCTATGTTGTCGACCCTACCAACTTCCAACCGGACATTACATTGCGCAATGCTTTGCGTACAATAATCAGTAGCGTGGACAAGGGTGTAAGCAATATTCCACCATATCTCCTCCCTCACTTCTTGAAACTCCTCATAGGAAAAGCCACCAGACCCGAGCACATTCCCTCCAAAGATCCAAGAACAACTGGAAGCAATCGACAAAACCATATCCTCCTTCCCAAATCTCTCCATTGACCTCAACAGCCCCTCGGACCACCTCCGAGCCGCCGTGAAAGCGATTGACGTCTTCGCAGCCGACATCGAAAACCAAGGTATATCCTCATCCATCTCCACCAGATGCCACTAACACTCCACTCCCCACAGCAACAAGTCACCTCGAGAAAACCCGACTCCCATCCCCAGAAGGTACATTTATCCTCACCAGCCGCGCCATACAAGACATCACAAACCCCCTCCTCCGACGCGCCATGATCCTCCGTATCCTCCGTTACACCTCCTTCCATCCATGGGGTTCCCTACGTGCTCAAGCTCGGCGCTCCCGACACTCCCTAGACCAGATCATTAACAAAATCTGGCACCCAGACCCCTTTTACGCTGGTATTCACGCCTTCGTCGGAGGCGGTGGCGTCCTCTGGACTCCCGTAGTCGTAGACACGACTGAAGCCACCTCCAGTTTCCTTGATACGGCCGGAAGGATTAAGAAACCCAACCCAGATGATATCGCCAAAAGGAGGACGTGGCTGGGGAAGGGTACGCTTGGGTGGATGGCTACGAGACAGCCTCCTCACAGACCGGAAAAGATGAGGGAGTATGGGTTGGAAGATTCTTTGAATGTGGATTTGACGAAGACGTTGAGGGAGGGGTTGAAAGCTTGGGATGAGGGGAAAGGGAGTGGACCGCAAATCGTTGAAGTGCTATGGGATTGTCGGTTCCTGATTCGATTTGACTTGGAAAAAATGCCGCAAAATGTCAAGGATATGCTGCTGCACGACGAGTCCGACAAACCAAGACTTGCAGTTCGTTGGTGGACGAAATACTACTATCCGAAAATTGTGCTCGTTTCTGAGAATGGACAGGTAGCTTGGGCGGAAGGCGAGGACAGGGAAGTGGTGTTGCATTCCAATATCGACTCGCACAAAGCTTCTATGCTGCTGGCATTGAGACCCGATACCAAAAAAACTATTTCGACCACTATGTTGAACAAGAGGTACAAGGAGGGCAAAACTAGAGGCAACACACCGCTCGTCGCGTCCGACTGGATATCCACAGCCTGGATACGCACCCTCGACCAGACCTAGACCCCCGCAAACCTTAATCCTCTTTGTTGTACATACATTCATAAACTATACCATACCACACCACTGAACTTATAATCTCGCTTGGACACTGCTCTGAACCTTCATGAATTCCTCAATCACACCCACCCACACATCTACGTCGAAATACTCGAACCATTGGTGCCCAAAATTTAAGCTGGGCACCTGACCGCGGGCAGGACCTACTGAGACGGATTTGGCGTGCGGGATCAAGGAGAGAATTTCGTTGCTACAGGAGAAGGGGACTACGAGGTCGTTTTGCCCGTGAACGACGAGGATGGGGGTGGATTTGGGAATGAGAGAGTGCGGCGCATTGAAGTGGAGGTTGCTTAGCTGGTTGAGAATTCAGAAGCATGAGTTAGTGGGTCTGGGGCAAAGAGGAATTTGGCGCTTACGGTGCGCGCTTGTTGCACTGGAAATAGTATGTCAACTTTTGCCAGGCCTCAGTTATGGATAGATAAAAACTCACAAATAGTCTTCGTCGGCCTACGCATCAAAATCACTTCAGCTCGCGTTCGGATATTTTGGTCATACTCGTTCCACTCACCGACCACTTGTCATTCTCTCAAGCAGTACCTCAAACCTCTTCTTGTTCCTGGGATCACTTAACCACGACTCATCAAACGTGCTCTCCAATATCGGTCGCGCAATTTCCTTTCTCTCCTCCCTTGTCCGTTTCCTACCTTCAGGCGGGGGAGGTGGCACACGAATCTTCAATCCAAAGCGTCTGCCGCGTATGGGTGAGGCAAGAGTGCCCGTGAGGAATACATGTGTTATTTGGAACGGATACGGAGGTGTCGGGTTGGAGCTATGATAGGGCAGGAGTAAGATCTGTTGAGTGATGGCACCTGGAGGTGTTTCATTTGATCGTGACAAAAAGGGAGGAAACCAAGTGGCACATACCGCCCATTGAGAACCCGCAGAGCGCGAGACGCTTCCATTTCAGGTGAGTGAGGAGGTCGAGGATGTCACGGGCGTAGAGCTCGATTGTGATTTCTTCGTCTCCTTCGGGTGTGTATGTTGAGTCGCCCATTCCTCTTTTCAAGTTCAAGTTGGTTTATTTTTGGAATGTGTCAGGATGATGGTGTGTTACAAGCGTTGGTGTGGTTTTGTACATACCTATGATCGAGGAGCAGAACTGGGCGTATTGTTAGAGTTAGCAGTTAAGCAACATCCAAAAATGAAGTTGAGTGCTTGCATTGGAAGTCAGTCTTAAGAGATGATATACTTACCAGGTCGAATCTCCGCCAACGCATTAGCCAGACGTTCCCAGTCGCCCCTCAGCGAACTCATACCGCCGATGAGGACAATAGGAATCTGGTCCGTAGCGAAATGTCGTACACCGAGGACATCGTATGTCATTACCGCACCGTCTGCATGGGTGAGGGTTGCCCCATGCCGGTCTTTGTACTCAGACATTGGTAGCCCGGTTAGTCGCTACGAGATAGGAGCAAACACCAGAGGTTATAGGAGGTGTTAGAGCTGATAATTAAGTTACGGATAGCACTGGCGTATGTTGGAACGTGTGTGCATGTGTGAGTACATGGGTTATTTCCGGAGGTGCATTGCACCCGAGCCGAGAGACATGATCACGCGCAAGTACGCAATGATTGCTACATAGATGCTTGACCTTGAAGCTGGATGCACCTCGAGTGGGCTTGATTCTTGAAGGCCGTGGTGGAGTTGTTCCAGGATCGTTATTCTCAATTTCGTTTAGAATCTTAATTCCGAAGATTGTGTGTGTCGCTAGTGCACCCACTATCCCCCCTGAATGCAGTTTCGTGATTTGGCGGAAGGACTGAGGTGGACTAAACGCGCTGGTGGTGCTTCGTTCGTCCGCCGATAGGAACACAGATCTATTAACTGAATATTGTTCTCGGTGGTTATTCGCACTCTTTTCGCCTGACCCGTCCCCCAAGCACAGGAAACCTGTAAGTATATCAGGTGTGCACGCCAAGCCACTAGGATCACATCAGCAACGGGTGCAAAAGTGAGAAACATTTATCTTGAGTAATTTGACATACCGTGGAGATCTCTCGGCGCTATCAACCAAGGCCACAAGACAATGCGATTCGTTCAATAAGATATGATGGGAAATACTCTAACGTACAATACAACTACATGGGGGAACGAAGGACTTGAAGGATGGAATCGGATCCAAACGATAAGCAAACGGCATCATGCCCAGCATCCTCCTCGTTTGATTTAGTCCTTGGCTATAGGACCTGCAGGCTGCTGCATGAACGTATGGAGAACATCATGCCAAACCTGGGGTTCAAAGTATTCATACCACAAATGTCCGAACTTGAGCGTTGGGACTTTGCCGATCTGCGAACCCTCTTCTATCAATCGCGCCCATGGGATCCGTTTCATGATGTCCTGTAAACAAACGAAGCGGGCGTTGAGCATTTGGAGTTTCAGGACTTGCGACATTAAACCAAGTTAGGGAGCCTACCTGCCCGCAGGAGAAGGGGATTACTTGATCTAATTGACCGTGTATGACAAGGACTTGGATGTCCCTTGGCAGGTAGTCGAGTAATCGTTCAAAGTCGAATTTCCGTAGCTAAAAAAAAACACGGAAATTGAATGGCCTGGAAAGGAGAGATCGGGGGAAAATACTAACCGCCACACCCTGTTTAGCTGTATGCCGTCCGTTAGCCGATCAATCGACCAATATCCGCGGTCTAAAAAACTTCATACCAATCACGTCTGCAGGCCGGTTGCTATTGCCAGCCCTAAGTCAGAAAATCCTCGCTAACTCAGCGCGCAAAAGCACTAACCTAAGATTATTGTTCACAGCCCTTCCGAACAAATACTCGAACCGTGAGCTGTTGGCTTCGATCCACGCAGGATCAAGGCTGGCGGCGATGACTCTCCTCGCGCCTTCTCTTCGCTCTTCCGGAGAACGAGGTTTTCCCGGGACGGCTGTAAGTGGTAGTCCGGCACCCTGAGTCACTTTGCATCGAGTGCCTATGAGGATGAGGTGTGTTGTGCGGAACGGTATATGCGCTGGGTTTGTCGGGCGATACGGGAGGACGAGTAGCTGTTGGGCAATCACACCTACGTAAGAGAGTGTGAACGTTCTGTGTATGTATTGGGTGGTAAAAAGGGTTAATACCTCCCATGGAGTGTCCGCACAATGCGACTTCTTTCCACTTGAGTTGCGTGAGCAAGAAAAGGAGATCTCGAGCCAATAGCTCAATTGTGATTTCTTCCTCTCCTCCCGGGCTTAATGACGAATCACCCATTCCCCTGGGAAGAAGAGTGGCATTAATTCACTACCGTTGATTCCGACCGGGCGTAGATGGCTTGCCTGTGGTCATAAACCAGCACTGTTACAGTCTAAATCGTTTCAGAGCGTCATGGTCAATAATTCAGCTGAAATACCTGGATGACTCTTAGCCAAGGTCCCTGGCAGTTTATCACAGTCCCCTCTCAAGGCAGTCATGCCGCAAATCAGCACAATCGGCGTGGCTTTTCCTAGATGACAAGATCCTAGGACTTCATATGCTAGTTTTGCTCCATCGGGGAGAATGACCGTCGAGAATCCAGTCTTCACATTATCCGCTGTTTGTACGGCGGACTGTTCCAATGAAGGAGACTGCTGCTCGGTAGACCGAGCTGAGGTGCCAGACGAAAAGTATCGTTGAACGGGCTCGTACATCCATCTGCCCATGAACTGAGAAAGGCTTCCAAGCCCATGAGAATGCTTCTTGTTGTGAGACATATCCGCGACCGTGTGCAGGAAGAGAGGGGAACAGGGAAGTCAGACTAAGACGCAGGGTCTTGCCAGGCAGTTAGGACAGAAATCAGTATGTGTGTGCGGGAGAATCTCGAGTGGATGGACCACTGGAAGCACGGGAGCAAAGGGAGGTGGTATACGTGTTTATATATCAGGCTTAATTTATGCCCATCGCCGTCGGAACTGGATCCAGTAATTGGCGGGTGGAAGAGCCAATCCTTTTTTTTGTTTGGAGATGGAGCCAGGAGTGACAGGACACAAGGTTTGAAGAGCATCCGTGTCCATTAACAGCACCCGAGTGCCAATCGCGGATGGCATGATTGATACCTTCTGTTCTTGGAGAGCGCGCGGATACAATTACTTATATGTTCTAACTTGGACGTGTTGTGCTATTTTGATCCCTGTGGTTGTTCCTCAAACACGTGAGCCTGTGAGTGTTTGATGACTAGTACTCCATCTGGCCAGGATTCTGACTTCGAATCTTCAGCCGGAATGCTTAGAACTGGATAATAGATGGGACGAGATAAGGCAAAGCTGATGGGTATCGTTCACTAGGGTTGCCTTTGCTTTTTTCCCGTTCTATCACGATTTCGTGTAGAAATGTACCATAAATAACATTGCGTAAGGTTGTATGTATGGTCAGGGGGTTACTCACGCTGGGACATGGGCTAAGCAATATATCGGTGAAATCTGACATTTCCGGTGCGTAAGATCAGCAGAATATATTGGATCAAATCAAGGTCATGGTTGGTGAGCTCTTCTATGCAATAATCTAGACGCTATCCCGGCGACGGTCGTTCAGTCAGTGAACTTGAAACTATGGCTCTGCATCTGGGATAAAAAATTTCATGTGAAGTGATTCAATGCGCTCCAATCCATGTGGAAACAGAAGGCCGCAGACTTACTGTGATTTCACCGCCTTTGTAACTTCCCTTCTTTTTCTTGTTCTTCTCCTTCCGGAAACCAGCTCCGCGGGTAACAATGAGGTCTGCATGAGCGCGTTGGCCATAATCATTTGTAGGTCCGTCCTATAAATATTGTCAGGCCAAAGAACGAAGCAAGAAGGATATGCAATATGCCTCACCTTCGCTTCATATCGGTTATCAATAATGGACTCGGCCGTTATTGAATCAACTTTGATGCGTTGGAAACGAACGCCACTTTGTTGCCCCTTCTTTCCAGCATTATTACCTTTGGAATTAGTTGAAGGCGTATCACTACTGCTTGTGTTTGCGTTGGAACCTTCGCGAGAGTAGGCCGTGGTAGCAGTTGCAACAGCTGTGCCGTCTTTAGATATCTTGCGTTTCTTTGTTGTCACTTGCTCCTCCTTCACCACCTCCTTAACAGGTTTTGCCGGCTGCTTTTTGCTAGGCTGGGGTTTGGATTTGGTATCGGCATCAGAATCAGAATCGGAACCGGAATCAGAGGAATCGGAATCGCTTTCGGAGCTGTTGCTGTCGTTGCTGCTCGAGCTCGGTGGCACTGTAACCTTCTTCTTCGCGTCCTTCGATTGAACCTTGGCCTTGGGTTTTTCTTCTTCTGAATCTGAAGAGGAATCAGAGGACGAGGACGAGGACGACGAAGAATCGGTATCCCTCTTCTTGCCGGTTTTTTTGGCGGCAGTATCGGGTTTCTTCTTCAGCTTGGGTGTTGAACGAGAGGAATCTGAATCTGAATCCGACTCCGACTCCGAACTCGACGAAGAAGCGGAGCTGGAGTCGCTGTCCGACTCTGAACTACTGTCGTCTTCCTCGCTGGTAGAGGATAAGGTCTTGCTGGAGTCCCGTTCGGTGGTGTCAGCTTTCGCGGGCGAGGGCTTAGATTTGGTTTTGGCAGGAGCATCAGAATCAGAGTCATTGGACTCGTCATCTGTGGCCTGGTGAGTAGACGAAGCAGAAGAACAAGTTGAGGCTACTCACCCGACTCTGATCCTGAAGAACTGTCGCTATCGGACGAGTCTGAAAAGGCGATTAAAATTGTATGAGCATCAACTGTGCGTTACGTACCACTGGAGTCTGAAGACGACTCCGCTTTTCGGGTTTTGGCCTTAGGCTTGGGAAGAGGTTTTGTCGTCGCCTTGGACGAGTCACTGCCTGAGTCCGAGTCCGAATCTGAGTCCGAGTCAGACGAAGACGACGACTCAGAGGCTTTGCTTCGGTGAGAGGAGTAATACTTGTAAATGCAATGAAGACGTACAATCAGATTGGGAAGACCTGATGGTAATGAGCATGGTGTAAGTTGCAAGAAGGACACAAACGCACGATGTTGGCTTCTTTTTCTGCTCTTCCTGAGCTTTCCACTGTTTAATGATCTCATCTAATGAGGGGCCATCTGGTTTGACACCATCCTTGAGTACGACAACGTCCTTGACTTCTTTCTTCAGGGCTTGAGCAGTTTTGGTGAGTGAATTTTGGGTGAGGAATGCATGTATTAGGGTATATGTTGCTGCAAAGCTTGGGACGTCAGTCATAAAAGGCCCGTAACGAATATTCAAGGATACTGACTAGCGAGACTCCTATCCATGGTGCGGCGGTGGTATCGGACAGAGGACGAGGGACGCAAATATTGGCGGCCAACTTTTTCTGATGGGACATGGAAAGGCAATGGTGTCCCACGCTCTGCACTCCCAACGATAACGCCTACGACGATGAGTACGATCAAAGGCATATCTCAATCCGAATTCGCCTATGATGGCTCTGCCCTTCGCATTGCCATAGTCCACGCCAGATGGAACAGGGTTATTATTGATGCTCTTGTCGCCGGTGCAGTAGCCAAGCTCAAGGAACGCGGCGTCAAAGAAAGCAATATCGTCATCCAATCTGTCCCCGGAAGCTTCGAACTTCCCTTTGCCTGTCAGAAGTACGTATGGTTTGTGACTATACTCTACTCTAAAAGTTGTGGACTGATTTTTCTTTAGGGTCATCGCTGGCTCGCACGTCCAAGCAAGTGCGAATGTGACGGATCTGCTTGGGGGTCTCAACCTTGGAAGCAACTCTCCCAACCCAGCATCGCGCTCAGCAACCCCTGCTCCACCCGTCGTTGCCATTCCCCATGGGCCATTCGACGCCGTCATCGCTATTGGTGTACTCATCAAGGGGGCCACCATGCATTTCGAATACATTTGCGAGAGTGTGTCCCATGCTTTGATGCGCGTCCAGCTGGACACTGGAGTTCCTGTCATCTTCGGAGTCTTGACTGCTTTGAATGATCAACAAGCATTGGAGAGAGCAGGGTTGGGAGAGGGAAGTAATAAGGGGCACAATCACGGCGAGGACTGGGGTCTCGCTGCTGTTGAAATGGCGTCGCAGACGAGGCGTTGGGGTGAGGGCAAGTTTGTATAGAAGAGCAGAATGCCAGAAATAAGTAGAATATGTATTATAGATGTAGTGGAAGACATAGAGGGTTTCGTGCCAACTTATCCGCAATGAGCCGCCGGATCCGTCTCCGGTCTTCTCTCCAAACCGCCACCACCTTCCTCCCCTCTCCCACCACTCCCTCCTACACGGCCCAGCCGTTTGCCAGCCATGAAGAAAAAGGTGAGTTACACGCGCGGTCAGGACCTCAGTGTCATTAAACAACACAACTTCCAGGTCCTCCTCATGGGTGCCTCGGGCAGCGGAAAGACATCCATGCGATCACTGATCTTGTGAGCAAATCCGCTCTGTTCTTTCTCTTCTACCCACTCACTTCGTGGTCAAGCTCCAATAATCCTGCTTCTCTCAGCTCTCGCCTTGGCGCTACCATCGACGTGGAGCAGAATCATGTTCGATTTCTCGGTGACCTCATCCTCAACCTATGGGACTGTGGCGGCCAAGATTCTTTCATGGACTCGTATCTGACAACTCAACGACCGACTATTTTCCAGCAAGTTGGCGTCTTGATATACGTTTTCGATGTCGAGTCGCGCGAACCGGGGAAAGACATGGAATACTATCGTGACTGTCTAGATGGTCTCCGGTACTACAGCCCCGACGCGGCTATTTTCCTCCTGTTGCACAAAATGGACCTGGTCCGGGATCCCCAGCAAGTTCTCGAAAAGAAGCGACAAGAGCTGGAGGAAGCCAGCGGTGACGCTACTGTCTCCGTCTTCGGAACCACCATCTTTGACCAAACACTCTACAAGGTCCGTTCCCTATCCCTCACTGACTCTTCAACGTTTTCTGACCCTACAAACATTAGGCCTGGTCAAGTATCGTCCACACCCTCATCCCGAACGCCGGTATCCTCTCAAAACACCTTTCAATTTTCGCTCAAGCTTGCGGTGCAACCGAAGTCATCCTCTTCGAGCGCACAACCTTCCTAGTCATAGCCACATCATCTTCCGGCTCCGGCGTAGCATCCTCTGCAGTACCCACATACACAAAAGACGGTGCAGATCACCAACTCGAGCCGACACGCTACGAACGCACATCAGAACTCATCAAAGCTTTCAAGTACACATGTTCCCGCGTGCGTGAGGAGTTTCATACCCTCGAACTTGATCTGCACGACTTTAGCGCTGTCTTGGACGAGTTGACTAAGAACACGTATGTCCTTGTCATACTCCACGATCCCACAATAGGTTAGCTTTTTTCTCATGTTATCATGACACGATAGGCTGACCATGTGGAACTGTTACAGAAACTGCAGCCGTTAAATTAAACATCCGCCTGGCACGTAGTAAATTCGAAACCCTCCAAGCGGATAGTCTTAATTAGCCCACATGCCTATGCTCTTCTGATTCTTCTTTCCTTTCGTCCAGTAGATACGCTTTCGGTGTAATGATTCGTTTGTTTTTATCCTTATTGTTAATAGTTAGTGGTCTCTGCATAGTCTCGGACATTCCTTCGACATTCTCTGTTGTTGTTCATAATAGGATCCTTAAATTATTATACACGCTTAGCACGATATAATCAGATAGAAATATTAACAGAAGCATCTACGGATATATCACCAATCAGAGTATGAACCAAAACTATCACCGCTTTCGCGGACGCAGCACGCGTTGACGGCGCGCAGCAATCTGCGCCGCCTTCGTTCCCGAAGGGGGGGTATACGGAGACTCCTTCAACTCTTGCTCCATCTGCTGTTTCACAGCACTCGCACGAGTCCCACTGAGCGGGAACGAAGCCGCCGAACTTGTGGATTCTATCGACCCACGGCGGCGTTGCTGGGACTGCGGCTGCTTTAAAGGCGAGCGCGAATGAGATCCAGCGGGTTGTCTCTTGGAAATCGCAGGAGTTTGAGGAAGCACCTGGGGAAGCATCCCGACTGACGTATATGGCGATGAGCCAAAGGAAACTCGTCGTGGGCCAGTTGGTTCCTTTGTCCCTTTTGCGGGCGTCGTTTTTGAGACCGGGAGTGACCGTCGTGGACGATTTTGATTTTGCACATGCAAGGGAATCGGGCTGCCGCTCTGATAAGTATTGAACGGTTTGCGTTGTCGCCGCCGAGGTGGTGAAGGCGTTTCTGGTGAGGAGCCATACAGTGCTAGAACTTCCTGTGCTGTTTTGGCTGGGGTGTCGTACACTGTGGACGGAGATCCAATCATTTGGTCGATTCGGGCATCGTCACTTTCGAGAAGAGGTTGACGTTGGCGTAGGGACTCCGAAAGTCTTGGGCGAGGAACGCTTGAAGGCGCCCTTGGGATACTCTCGACATCAGACGAAGGGTCGTCGGGGGCATCGTCCCCTTCAACTTCGGGAATGGAAGGCTCTTGCTCGGAGTCGTTGGGGGTGTCGAGTGTGCTTCCGTCATCCTCGACTCCTAGGTTTCCGTCACGGCGTGGTTCATTGGACTCCATCTCTACGCCTCGCGCAGTCTCAAACTTTGCAGTTTTTTCCTCTGCACCCACTTCATCGTGTTCACCTTCGCTCTCGTCAGGGCCAGCTTCCTCTTCCTCGCTTCCCTCGTCTTCCTCTTGACTGTCCTCCTCCTCCTCCTCCTCCTCCTCCTCTTTCTTCTTAATAACATGCTTCTCCCCTTCACCCTCATCCTCTGTTTCTTCGCCACTTCCTTCCTCCTCGCTCTCCCCACCTGTCCTTTTAGACACTCTAGGCACAGTTTCAGAAATACCACTGGTATCGTTTGGATCTAGCATCAACAAATCGGCCACATTCTGCTCCTCCTGCATCGTCTCTGTAAGGGGTACTGAGATGACCTGATTTTCCTCCTGCGCCCTCCCTCCCGGTCCTCGCATCTTCCCTGAATCCCTCCGAGCACCTTCACGTATACGCGCTTCCTCGAGTCCGCGTTCGTGTTCGGCATCTCCCTCATGCACAGGATCCAGTGGCACATCATTTCTCGCCACATTACGCCTCCTTCCCCTCCTCTTCGTGCTAGGCAAAGGAACAGGCTCAACAGAGCGCGACTTCGACCTTGTGTTCTTATACGGAGCCCATTGTGTCTCTCCCTGCCCACGGACTTGTCGATCTTGACGATCTTCCACAGGTTGGGAGATGGGAGGTCTCTGTGAAGGATACTTGCGAACGGCTTTCCTCATGGGTGGAGGGATGGGTGATGAACGTTTGTGAGAGCTTTCACGCGTGATGGATGATTCTGCCGGAGCGTTCGTTGGAAGTGCCAATTCAGGTGGAACCACCATCGAGCGCGATGAAGGTTCTGTTGCACTGGTATTATGGCTTCTTACACCACTCCTATTCGCAGAAGTAGGTGCGGTGAAGACGGGGCTTGAATGGGCAACATTGCGGAACGAGGTTGAAGGATGTGGTGAGGGAGGTATAGGAGGCTGAGCGCGCCCATTGGCTGGCGGAGGTGCTATTGGACTGGCACGATTAACCAACGTAGCGGAAGGGGGAGGAGTTTCGTGAAGGGTGCGTCGCTGCTCGCTCATGATTGGATTCTGAGCAAACCGTCGCGTTTGTGAAGGGCCTGGTTCGAACAAGTCGGGTGCTGGAGCGGGCGAAAAGGCGTAGGGGTCATGGTCCTCGGAATCAGATGATTCATAATCGGCCGCTCTGCCTTTACCTTTCTTCTGCGTTGAGCTCCCGACCTGCGTACGACCAGAAGGTCGCATAGGACGGGATTGACTTGGCGTCCTGTGTGCAGGAGGAGAGGTATCAGAGCTATCGATTCGACGCCGCTTTGAAGGTTTCACGTTCCTTTTTGGAGACTTGCTTCGCCATCGACGCTTGATATCGGTTTCATAGTCTTCTTCTGATTCAGATATGGAAACTTCAGATATTTCAATAACTTCCTCGTCTTCGTGTTTGACGAACTTGAGCGCTCGCTTGGCCTTTTTATTGAATCGACGGCTAAACCTGTAGAGTGCGCGAGGTTCGGGTGGATAGCGCTCAGCGTATTTCCTAATGATAGGATTGAATTTGATGTAATTGTTCCTGTAACGTTCACGCCATGATTCAGCGGTGTGCCGAAGTGCCCAGTCGAGGCGCTTGTCGAGCTGCGCCTGGAAAACTTCATAGGTTATTGGCACCCCAGCATAAGAACGACCAACGCACTGCTACCATAAGTTCCTTGTAGAAACCGACTGAGAATCTACCACCGTCCTCTGGATGTGGTATTCTTCTGGATATATACCAGCAGAGATGATCGTCGTCCACCTCTGTAAACTTGGTACGCGACCTACGCCCTTGATTACCGCCGAGAAGCAATCGTTGGGAACCAGAAACACACCTTTTGACATATCCACCCATCCCTTGACGTACCGGTTTATCATGCATGAACTCCCCGCGCCGAATACAATCCTGAACAAATCTCATAGGTTCCACCACGATTCCTCGTAGTGTTGGGTCCATGCTAACGGAATAGACTATTTGTAGGGCTTCACGACCGCCTTCCGCAAGCCTCTTCTCGTCGACCAGAACAGTATCTGCCCCAGACTCCACATCGAGAACCTTGCCGCCATAGTCCTAGAGGGTCGAGTTTGTACACCAATTCAACTTGAAGCCATAGCACGTACCACAATCTTTTTCGTCAAGGTTTCTCTTTGAAATTGATTCTTGATGCTCTTATGGAGATAGAATCCTGCGGGTTTGCCTGGTTCGTACTGAAAGAGACTGCGAATCTCTTCAGCCATGGCAAAGGTGACTTTGGATGTTAGATTGTTGATCCATTTGGGAGATGGTCAACGCGTAAGTCACGTGTCAGCGCTTATTACCTCAAGGCGCGCGTCGGTACTGTGGTGTGACTATTCGACTTTCGGCAGCTGCCCACGGCAGCTCCTTGGTCTAGCCTGATGCGCTTTTGAGATGCTGAAAGATCAAGGGCCACCTCGGGGAAATCCATTTATGCACGCTAATGGGCTGTGTGGGACTCTGGTTATCCGTTGTCTAATATTGAGGTGATTGAGTCTTTGTTCAACCAAATACCCACTAAAACCCCATATCCCTTGGTCCATGTGTCAGGAAGGTCTTCTTTGTTTTTTAGGGTTCCTCGCCATGTCATTTTAACTATCCTTGGTCTCAGTGCCTTCCTGTTAAATCTCTTGTCATTCATATAGAGGCAGTCCATGTGGATTCTCATATTTAGTTTGAATTTCAGTTAGTTCAGTATCTGTTTCTTTTTGGGCCATTTACTTCTTTTGTTCTCATGTTCAATGACCCTCATGCATCTGAGCATCCAAATTAGGTATGCCACTTCTGATACTATCAATTGATATAGGTGAGTTTTTCCTTTATCTATTTTGTTATTGTCACTCTTTATCCTTGTTGAAGTGCATCCTAGTATTTCACTGTAGGCTGGTTTATTCCATGTTTTGTTGAAAGATGCTCACTAAATGCTAATACTGAACCCTAAATGGGGTAAAGGTCTTTTTGACTAATGATCTCATGACCTGTGGGCCACATGCTTCCACCTGCAATTGTCTGTGGTTACCAATAGCATTGAGCCCTCTATGATATGACTCATAGTTTACACTCATTTGTATATTAGTCTGTGCACCATAGAATAGGTATATATACTGTATCTCAACATGGTTAATAGACAGTTCAGTCTTCCTCTCTTACTCTCATATGAGTAATTCCTCTCCAACTCAACCTCCATCACTGCTACCTACTTCAAGCAATGTAAGTCTTTCCCCATGTGTTATGCTTGCTAGTAGCTGCTCACTTCAACAGATAAGACCAAGCAACACTTTCAGCAAACTCAATCAATTTAATAATCAGAGTGCAACAGTGGCTCAGAGCCCATAACCTGCTGAAGCAAGCAGCTACTAGCAAGTATAACACATGGGGAAAGACTTACATTGCTTGAAGTAGGTAGCAGTGATGGAGGTTGAGTTGGAGAGGAATTACTCATATGAGAGTAAGAGAGGAAGACTGAACTGTCTATTAACCATGTTGAGATACAGTATATATACCTATTCTATGGTGCACAGACTAATATACAAATGAGTGTAAACTATGAGTCATATCATAGAGGGCTCAATGCTATTGGTAACCACAGACAATTGCAGGTGGAAGCATGTGGCCCACAGGTCATGAGATCATTAGTCAGAAAGACCTTTACCCCCATTTAGGGTTCAGTATTAGCATTTAGTGAGTGTCTTTCAACATGTTTGGTATTTCCTTTTCCAGATTTGTTTTATTGCCTGCCATACAGTATTTCATGTTGTCCCGGAGCTTGGCATTCCATTAGGATGTGTTCCATGCTCTCTGTTTTGTTGCACGCACTACATATTGCTTGGTGTTGTAGGTTGGGGGCATTTTCCCACCAGTCTCCCACTTTCTGGGCTCCTTTTATAGTCTTGTATAGGAATTCACATTGAGTTCTATAGATGTTTTTGGTCTTTAGCAGGTTTATCCAGATAGATTTGGTTGTTGGTGTGTGATCTTGCTGGTCAGCCATATCGTTTTATCCTTTCTATATTGGCTTTGCATCTCCTCTCGTTCAGGGAGGGTTTTTCTTCCAGAAGTCCTCTGTATATCAGTGCTTGCGTGATTTTTGATAATTTAGCTCCTGGAGGGACTGTTTGTGGGATGTATCTCCTTGGTTTGTGGAGTACGTTCTTGGTCATTCCTATCTTCGCTAATGTGTCTGCTTCCTCATTTCCTTCTTCTCCGTTGTGTCCTTTTACCCACTCTAATTTTGTTTCTGTTTTCCTAGCTCTTAGTGCGTTTAGGCCTTCGATTATTAGCTCTTTGTTTCGTGCGTCGGTACTGTGGAAGAGTGTGATAGCAATTAACAGACGCAGATGTGTGACAAACATGCCCGAACATATGACTGCAGTTATCGATCATAGCGGAACTTGTTTGCCATGACTTCCCTTCCTGCTGGTGGCGGAGCATGCGCAACAACCCTCAACCCACATCCTTTCCCAACCTTCGATTTCTAGATCTAGAAATAAACGATCTAGATCCAGGAAGAGACGAAACCATCCCAATGGCCAATCGAACACCATTTCGTCTTCCGTCACTAACTACCCTCGTTTTGCGCACTCCTCATATGTTGCCAAACTTCCCTTACGAACAGCTTACTCACATTAAACTTGAGGCGTGGGGATGCTACATTGCCTTCGCCTGCTTCTTCGATTCAAATTCGCCAAACTGAGATCGTTTTCCTGCGAGAATACACTGGTACTTCTGTTACCTCCTTCGGTCAAGCCACTGTCACTCGGCCTGACCTTGAGGAACTGACATGGCCAATGACCTACCACCCAATGAACATGGTTCTATTTTCTCTTCTCCGGGCACCCGTCTTGCGCCATCTACGTCTCACTTCCGGTGAGATTGCAGAGGACCACAGTCTGGAAGAACAATAACTCAGACAACTCGGAAACTTTTTGTTGTCCTCACACAATCTGGTCTCCCCCCGATTCCACATGGTTGGCATATATAGACTGAGAAGTCTCTATACTAAAAAGTCTCCAGAAGCTTCACCTAGATTCTGACCCTTTCGATGGAAATCTTCAATGGGACGTATTCCGCGCACTCAACCTATCAAGGTCACCCCAATTATTTCCCTTTACCAGGGAGCTGGACAACTACTCACACCACATACTGTGCTCTCCAAATATGCTCCCTCTGTTCGTCGACATGCTTTCCTCAAGGCGAGAAAACCCTTCTCAGAGCCGAGAGAAGAGCGTAGGGATGGAGTGTGTGCGGTTCAGCTTCATTCCTCGTTCCAACATGTCTATTGCGAAGACATTGGCGGGTCGCGATATGGTACGTTCTTGAGCGGCTTGTTCAGGAAGGTGTGCGAGTGGAACTGGCATCATCGGAAGGAGAGGTTTACGAATGGGCCTAGGTCATCCAATGGAAACATCAGAAAGGGCATACGCAATGCAATATTCATTTTATGTATCTGAGCTTCAGTGGAAGCAGGGACCGATGGATGATCTAGGAGTGTTTGCAACCGAGTCCAAAGGCACGGGCTTTTAAGAGGGTCAAGGGACAAAATATTTGCAAGTGGAGTTCAAATAACGGTGCGATACAATATAGATCAGTAAATATTTGAATATACCCAATCGCTGGTGTGTATTTGGGTAGGGAGATAGGGAGAATATTCCATCCCGTGCCTACGACTTATTATCACTAGTATTCACCTCAAGGGAATATAACTAAGGTTATCAGAGTCGAGATCCTTAGTTTTCATCGGTTCATCCGATGCTTTCAACATACGGCTGGGGCATCTTGAGGAACTTGGGAACCTCATTGGCGAGTTCTGCAGGGTCTCCTGTCAGACAGACGTTTCCAGAGCGAGATGCGGCACGCAGAGGGACCTCTCACCTGTCGCGTTCCGCGAAGACCTGGAACTGAGCTCCGCGCGTATGCCCTGCTCACGTTAACCCCAATTTCTATCTGCTTACGCTCCGGGACTAAACCCAGAGGCCTCATATTGGCGAGGACTGCCATGGCATAGACTCCCCGGAAGTCAACGTCAACGCCAAGCTTATCGACCTACATGGAGTGGACATACCTTTGGCCAGAACAAGGTTGATGCTTATGTGTACGAGACTCTCGGGCGCGGCGAGATACTGTCGTGCGGTGTCAGCATGAAAATACCGCCTGGAAGGGGCAGGCTGAAGCTTACAGCGACAAGTGTTGCGATGGACAATGCCATGGCAAAAAGACCCGTGTGGAAGGCGTAGATCACCATACGCGCCGAGATGCTTCGACTCGTGTCAGTCTTGGCTAGATCGAAGAGTGATCCACATACGTCTTCGCAGAGCCAATGTTGTTGTAGGCGTTCATACATTGAATCGTAGCTATCCCACCCTCTAGGATGATAGCCATGAGCTGAACAGCGAGTACGATCCACTAAATTGAGCCAGGGCATCGTCATATCACCTTGGAGGCCAGACTTAAATTACTTACCTTCATCTTCTCGGAACCAAATATCCCATCCTCTCTAAACCTAAATAAAATGTGATCAGAACCTCGCTCCGATTAAGCAACGAGTGACCTACCTAATGACTACACCGACTATCGTCCGATAAGTTGCGGCCACACAGAGACTGATCTTCTAAAAACATACCGATTGTTAGTGCTGCAAAGAATGAGGTCAACAGATACTCGGAAGGAAGGAGGGAGATGTACCAAAGCACCCGATAGACAGGCATGTCTACTCCAAATCAATTAGTGATCGACTGTTGCAAGGTCAAGATTACTGACGGCGATGATAGCAATAGCTTTGTTCCAGTTGCAGACTACTCTACGAGGTGAGCTCAGGTTCGATGCACATGTGGTTTTAACTCACTCTTCCAAACACGATAACCTAGCCAGCTGTTTCGATAAGCTACATTAACATCCAGTCGAGTTGCAGGTGTCTATAGGATCACCAACAGATGTGCGAACAGTCCCATCAGGCTCTAGAAATCAATCAGTCGGGCGATCCATTCGTACAAGGACAAGGACGGACTGTAAGTGCTGGGTTGACCTTCACCCTTTACTTAGTGCCTTTACCTCCTGTTACCCTTTGAAAACTCACCAGGATGGACCTATTACCGAATTTGTCAGCGCCCGCGTGCCTCAGACCCGCAAGGGCTGGTCACTCACCAGATTACACCTCGAATCAGATGCATCTCCCGCCTCCCGTGCCATTTAATGACTGAGAGTTGCAATCAGCACGTCGGCCTGGACTCCAGGATACTCTGCTCACCGAAATTATACAAGGCATAACAGGCCAAGGCCAAAGCGCCAGTGTTTACAAAGCTAGGAACACCGAATGTGAGGGCACGCCACCGATCAAAACCACCATATTCACCATAACAAAAGCACCTAAGAAGCTTTGTATCCAATGTCAACGTCCGAGTATCATAACACTTACTATTCCTTTAATCTGGAGATGTATCCTTGGATACCGGAAAAAGTATGAACCTAATATGGAGACCTGCATAAACTGAACGCCGTTGGTACGTCAAGGGAACCTACCGGCCTGCAACAGCATAATACCGTAGAACCTGCACAACAACCCGTTACCTTCAATGTGACGCAACCTCATCCCTGGAAGTACGTACAGTGATGCCACAACTGAAAATTGAATCAGCTTCATGTACCTATTAGAAAGAAATTGCTCACCCGTCCCGCACAACAACGCCCCCCAGCTCCTATGTATATCGATAGTTTCCAGCTCCCCCTCCATGAGAATGAGTGAGACGAGGCGTCAGAGGAGTGACAGAGGTCGCAACGCAGGAAAAGAAAGACAAGGGAGCGAGGAAGAGGGGGCGTCAAAGGAGCGATAGAGGTCGAAGTGCAGGAAAAGAAAGGTAAGGGAGCAAGGAAGAGCGGAGGGGCAAGAGGAGGGGCGTGAAAAAAGATATAGGTAGTCCTTCAATAACAAATGCGACCTATTACATTACAAAGTCCGAAGCAAAGCATGCGCCCCTCCTTCTCCCATTTGCCCAGTTGGGTCTGATCATGGAGAGGACCTACAAAACAGTAACCGGGTGATCAGATTTTCCAAAAATGGTTTAGGTTTCCTCGCATTAATTTTTGTGCTTGCACCATCAGACTGCTCCAGACCGTAGCATCCTTATGAGTTCTTTAAATCAAGGGGTTTCCACTTGGGATGCTCTCACACACAGAGGTGAGGACAAGTAAGAATCACCCACGAACCATTCCCGTGAATGTCGTGTCCAACCAAAATAGCGCTTTGGCGTACACACCCTATCTGCTGTCCAGATCAGGGGAGGACAGTGGCCAATTGCTGACGTCAAAGCTAGATAGTGGGCGCAGCCGAAGCTCAAGGACACGTTGCCAGATTGGGATTCTTCTAAGCAACTGGACAGACATATTTGAGACGACTTTGGGGTTTCGGTCGGAAAGCCTGGTAAAATTCTTGGTTCAACGATGGTAAGGATGGAGCACCTACGGGTTTTTAAATCAACCACAAGATGTGCGGTAACAAACAGCATTATAGATGTATGAACACATCTCGCTTTCAAATAAAACAGGGTTCCGGACAAGAGAAAAAAGCACTACAGGAGTAAACATAGGCGAGAAAAGCCGAGAGTTGAAACACATTACGAGACCCAGACTGACAGAATGATCAGGTCAAGGTGTAGATATTCTCACGACAAAGTACGCACATGCAAGCGAAATAACCGCGTAAAGAGAGAGCAACCTAGGTCAATTGTTTAGTATAATCGAACTCAAGCCTCACAAGAGATACCTACATCACACCTTCCATGTAATTCGATTTTCCGTCCCTGAAGGAGGCTTTAAAAACAGAAATCAGAACAATAAAGCTAGGCTTACTGAATAAGGGTGTTTGTGAGGAGGACGGAGACAAAGAATACCACGGTCTGTTAGAAGTTAAATCCTGTCCAAGTTCATATGCATGACAGAATTTACCTCGAAGTTCTCAAAATAGAGTGAGAGATTATGACCGGTGCTAGGTATGGGAGTTATATGGATGGTCCGGGACAGATATGCCTTACTACTTACACCCAGCCGATAGTGACGAGCAAAGGGATAACGAACGAGGCAATTTGCTAGGCGACGTCAGACTCGTCAAATTGCAAGACAATGACAGGTAATAAGGAACATACGATGGAACTGCCGACACAGATACCGATAGTGAGCTCCATTTTGTCTTTCATGGCCATCCAAACCGAGGTAACATGCTCAGCTGCGTTGGCCTAAAGGAAGCATTAGTAAAAGCCAAGGAGATTTTCGGAACAACACGTACGACAATAGGCAGAAGAATCAAACCGATGAAGGCTTTGGGTATGTGGTAGCGCTCTGCAGTCTCTTCAATAGAGGCAACCACTAGACCAGATATTAAAACAGGGGCCGAGACATCCACATTGGACAACCCACAGTAGTCTGCGCAGAAAGAAGTCACGACAGTAACAAGCAAAAGCCTATATAGCCATCAGCGACAATGAGATACTCGAGGGAACGAGGCTAACCCAACGGTGGCGGAAAGAAGGTTCATCTTGGGCGATTCTTCTTCACCAGCTCGCCGCTCAGCCGATCGTGATCGAGACCGAGATCGACTTTCAGGGTCCTGGTTCTCGTCAGTTCCAGAGTAATTAGGATCATAAAGAAAGGCGTGTGTTTTGAGCTAACGAAAGGGGTTAGGGCTGGGTGGGCAGCAAATGAGTGCCTTCTTGTACCCACCTGGAAATAAAGGTAGATAACATAGACGCCCAAAAGGATTATGGAGGTGCCCCGTGAGATAATAGTCAACCCGCGCTCATCTTGCAAAGGTTTCCGTAAAGAAGGGCAATTTTGACGGTCCGAAAAGCTGCCTCACCTTGATGCCCAACCGCAAAGTTGTAGGCAGCGGGAATGACGAGAGCTGGTGGATATAAGTAGTGCGCGCAAAAAAGGGGTGAATTAACTTACTGATACAAGCAAGAGTCATGAGCTAATGTGGATCAGAGTAAGGAGTTAAAGAGTTAAGTTATGAAAGCAGTGATCAAAAGTTACCGAACTCGATCTACGAAATTGATGAGCAAGGAAAATCTACAAGGACTGCAATACATACGCTTGTGCGGCAGTGACTTGGAAGATGCTTTCCGGTTTGACGCAGCCAGCTTTTAACAGATCTCAATGGCCGTCCGAGAACATTCAAGGTAAGAGTGACAGACCTGCGACGAAGGAGCAACCAAGGACGAGCAATATGTTGGACAGAATCGAGCCGAGCATCTTTGGAAGGATTCACGCTTGAAATACCATTGATAGACTCAAAAATCGATATACATACAGAAGTCTGGACAATACGCATTTCATCTGCACTGAAGATTCAGAGATAATGCACAGCCAAACCAAAGTCAGAGCGCACCTTGGAGCAGAGCTGCAATTCCAACGATGATTTCAACAGCGTTGCCAAAAGACGCGTTCAAGAGACCAGCAAGGGTATCACCCAATGAAAAAGACATTTGTTCGGTGCAATCTCCGAGAAGCTGGGGCTGGGTGAGTGGCGAAAAAGATGATGCGACAACACGCGTTGGGCAGACCTTAGCAAGAGGGACGATCGCGAGGAAGCTAAAGCTGAACCGGAGAGCAGCATCCCAGTCGAGGTGATGGGCAGCAATACTCAAAGGAACGAAAACAAGGAGGATATTCAAATAGGTACCAAATAAAAAGTGGTTGATGGATTGGCGCCAGCTGGGTTCTTCCTCTGCTTTGATCAAGGAGACGAACCGCTGAGTGTAAGACTTGGTTATAGACGGTGAGCCATTAAGGAGCGGTGTCGTTTCCGAGTGGGACGCGGAGGACATATTATGAATGGCTGGGGAGTGGGCAAAGGAATGACAAAATGCCAAACTAAGGTCTTTATGCGGAATGTTGGATTGGTCGGAGCGACTAGTTGCAAGGCAGTGCGAATGACGTCACGTGCACCACATACGGAAGACATGGTAAAATTGATTGGCTAAATTCGCATTTCGTCTGCATTGAAGGCAACTGGTCCTGTCGATAAATGCGATGCATCTCCATATCTCGCGAGTTTCCCTCTATTTCCACTCCATTCAATCAATGACATAGATGTGTTCGGACACGCAGCCACGACCACCCCTTTCTCCAGACTTAACTTGCCAAGTTCGATCAAACGCCTCACCAACGTGCCTATGAACCCTCCGTGCGAAACAACCAGGATATTGTACGGATCCTTTCGTGGCGGCAACGAGGCAGTGTAATCGACGATCTCCCTTCCCCACCAGGCCAAGGCCCGTTTTATGAACGCTGGTCCTGTCTCTATCATTGGTCCCACTCCCGAAATCTTGGCTTGCCCCAATACCTGTCCCTGGAGCTCGCCCATAAACTACCCCAAGTTAACAGAGTCCGCACTTCCAGGCCCGAGATATAAAAAGTCACCCACACGTTCACGCAGTTGCTCGTCTTTGCGCAGTACTAGGCCGGGTTGCCGCTCCAATATCACAGCAGCTGTCTGCCGAAAAGGTGAGCATGATTATACTCCCTCCCTCCCCTTCATACTCACCGTTGCTGCCCTACTTAGATCACTCGATAACGCAGCATCGAATTTGACTGTTCTAAGTGCGCGTGCCACCAACGCTGCCTGCTCCAAGCCGATCTCATTTAATGGCGTATCGAGCTGTCCTTGAATAATCTTGTTTCGATTTGCATCTGTCTCTCCATGGCGAACTAGGTATACTCTTGCCTGCATAGTCGCGGAAAGCGAGGGGAGGTGGATTTATCTCGACTTAAGTCATGGTGAACATCGAAAAGAACTGTGGTCCTTACGTAAACCTATTTGGCATGTTCCAGAAAGGGTGCAAGGCATCCTCGAACAGTAGGCTTAATACATCCTCACGTTTGGTCATCGCACTCCGATCATCTTACTTTACACGATACACGCCAATGAAACATAATTCTATTGATCTTTTAGCCAGAGTGAATGTGCTGATCCCGCAACCTCAGAAAAGGGCAGTGATAGCGACACTCATACTCTTGAAGCGATCTTCCGGGAAGGTGTTGAGGAGAGCGCGAAGGCATTGATTGGCTTCTCCGATTTGGGCTCCCGTTAAGGGCTGCCCTGCCTTCTTGGCCGCATATGCCTACGTTCCATGTTAATCAATAGGTTCAGAACCAAAAGGGTCGAGAATGTGCATACCACATTCCCCAATGCCACAAGCGTGCGATACCCAGCTTCAGAGTCGCTGGTCTCCGCAGCTAGCAGCTATTTATATGTATCATCAGCGGTGGCGGGGACAAAGTATGTGACAGCGAACGTACCCCGAGCACCAATGTTAGGTATTGAGGCTGGAGAGCGGTGTCAATCGGAGTACGCAGAATAGAACAAGAAATACTATCAAAAAACGCAAGTTCAGCAACTTCCGTAAGCTTTTGAGAGCCAGGATCACATACTTGAACAAGATCGTCGCGAAAGCCACCCGCTGAGTTTTATTGAGGAGAGTGTATGGAACCTGACCAAGGCCATCTAGAATCTGACCACAATTTAGTTAACGTGACTGCCTGTAGTTGAGAGTGCATTTACCTGACCCAACCATGGATCAATTAACTTTGTATCCTCCCGGACAGCGTTTGCCAGCGTGCGTAGCACGAGTAATATATTGGTTTCTCGTGCCTTGGGTAACGGAGATGACCAAGGTGCAGCCCATTCCGATGCTTTGAACAGTGTCTCAAAGAAACGTTCCTTGAGGCCAGGCGTGCTGAATGCTTCAGGAGAGAATCCGACGAACAGTCGACAGAGGTCAAACACTGTGATGATATTAATTAAGGGGATATGAAGAGGAGTAATTTTTCAAGGGAAGACCCACGTACCAGGGAACAATTGCGCACTCGGCCAACGATCGAGCAGCTGGATTACAGTGTCGACATGACCAGATGTGAGAGGTTTTGATGGTTGGTGGGACGGACTCGCGATAACTTGAGATAGGTATGTGAAGATCTCGTTGATGGTGGAGCTCTGCTCGGGAGTCATAGCAAGGTTGGCAGTTGTCTGGACGGAGAAATCAGTAAGTTTATGATAGTGCGTTGACATGGAACGACTTACAGCGTTGCTCTTCAGAGCATCATTAAACTGAGAAACCTTTCCTTGCATGGCGTTAACATTCGCTTGCTTGAAATTGAGAGCTTTGGTCTGCAATTTATCATTAACTCCGGAGAGGTGTATACCAATAATAATGCATACCACGGGCAATATGCCGGCAGTGGCACTGGAGGTAGGAGAGGCCGTCTGTGGTGTTGTAGAAGCCCATGAAGGGTTGTAACGTGATGCACCGGTGAACGGATCTCCGGAAGATACAGGAGCTGTTGGTACACTGGATTGCCCTGTGCCCCTGTAGCGCGCGGCACCTGTGAAGGGATCTGCGTATTCTTCATTTGGTCCACCGCCACCCGAACCTGTGCTACGGTATCGGGATGCTCCTGGCAAACGTAGTCGTTAGTTTCGGGCCACTGCCAATAGGTATGGATAATAACCAGTATATGGGTCCACATACTCGTCGCCAGAGCCTAACTTCACGCCAGAGGTGTTCTTTTCAATAAACTGCACTACTTGGTCAATATAGGACATGGAAATCTCGTTGGCTTGAAGGAACCTCTGCGCGGCTGCATAAGGATTCTCTGACTTTGGCGTCAGCCATTATGATTGATACCGTCAGTGCTGGGATCGTACCTGTGACATTATATGGCAGTTTCAAAGGCGGCACTCCATCTTGGATATCCACATCAAAAACGTAGTCGTACTCCTTCCCCTCATAGAGCTGCTTTCGCCCTGATCCAACAGCGTCAACTACATCTCCGATCTTCTGCCATTGAGAACTCGCGCTATCCCACTGATTAGCTGTTAGATTGATATCGGTTACTAGGACGCATATATGGATTCACCTGATGGGCTTCAACAACATCTCCCTTTTTGATCATCTTGACCTCTCCTGGCTTCTTGCCTAAAAGGTTCAATAAGGAAACGCAAATGATAGAAATTTGCGATGTCATACCAGGTGTTGAAAGAGCCTCTGGTCCTGGGAGGTCACTCTTCTTCACATCACCAACTTGCTGGGATGGCAAGGCCTGGGATGCAACCTGTGCTTCATACTCTTTCAAATCTTGCTCTGATGCCCATCGCTCTTCCGAAGTGCTGAAGATACGAACAACTCCATCACTGCAGCCGCTGACGATGTCACCATTGGGCATGACTGACACAGCCCACACCGAAATGGCAGGATGAACAATGACCTGAGAGCATTCATCACCTAGAATCGTTAAATCATAATGTATCGAATGTTGTCAATGCGAGCTCACCTTGCCAGATACGGACGGAACGATCTTCCCCTGCTGACACGACATCACCATTTGGCAACACTGAAAGGCTATACACAAAGGAAGTATGCCCAGATAGCGTGTAAACCAGGTCACCTCCCAGCGTCCAAACACGTATCTCACTGCGCAAAGTGAGACGTCAGATAGTTGAGATACGTATGTTTGATCGCACCTGTCATTGGAACATGACGCAAAACCGATATCGGGAACCAACGCAAGGCCACGCACGGCATCCTGGTGGCCCTTGAATGTCTGAATTACTTTGTGTCTCTGCCAAAGTTTGATAGTTTTGTCAGCAGAACCTGAGATAGCCAGCGTTAGCAAGTGCTGTAGTCAGCATGAGGTGAATGGACTTGCCTGTCAGCAACTGTTCCTCGTCTATCGCTTTAACGGCCCACACAGATTGTTGATGCCCCTTCAAATCGTACTTCAGTTGGAAGTTGACCCAGACCTTCGCGGTCCTATCCGCAATGAAGGAATCATACAGGATCTTAACCACAAGGACTCACTTATCCCACGAGCCAGAAATAATCGACCCTCCAGGCGTGACATCCAAAGTACAGACATTGTCCATGTGCCCAAGCAGACTGAACATCGGCTCGTCCTTCGGTGAGTCGAGAGAGAAGACGTTGATCACTGTCTCCTGGCCGCCAGTCACGACATAACCTACATACTCAGGAGATTAGTGAAAGGTCCAAGAGTAATCATCGACCTGTATCATCACATCACTACCTTTGGGCGCATCTGACGTTGGTGGCAAATATGTGATAGAGTTCACATATCGCGAGCCGGGTCGAAAGACGGTTGCAGGCGAGAACTGGCCATTCTCAGACTTCTGCCATGAAATCGCGGTTGTATCACGCGATGCCGATAGGATGAGGTCATTCCGTGGTGTGCTCAACGCGCGTACCTAAGAAATAGTGAGATACGATTGAGTAAGACACAAGGGATTACTCACATCGGAGGAGTGTGCAGTCAGGGTGGCTGATAACTTGTAAGGCATTGACGATGGGATGGCGGAAAGAGGTGATAGAGCAATCCGTGATGGGTTGATTCTGGTAGATGGAAGTCACAACCCGGACTATCAGGCATTTATGTTACACGCCTCGCCTCTAATCTCTATCACATTCAATTGAACCCACATATAGACCACAATAACACAAGCGTTGTATTATCTTCAAGAATCCGCACATGCCAGTTTCTGCCAGTTTCTTGAACAGGTCGTTCATCCACTTGGGTTATTCTCAGAGGACAGTCCGCTAAGTATACGAAAGATGTACACCCCACTAACGAGCCCAAGAACTGTGAAGCAGCAAATGGGAGATACGGAGGTGTATACTATGCCGTGCACCATTACTTCATCTCCTGCGAGTGCCTCCCCAGTGCTAACCACCAGTCATAACGCGGGCTCTTGGTGACAGTAAGACCAGTGAGGGGATGAAATTTCTTGATCGTGGCACGTGGTGTCTTATAAACTGGCTTAGGGCCGGTCTCCGGGTGTAATAAAGGAGCTCATTTCATCTGATCCGCAGCTGCGACTATCTACATATTATGTCGATACAATTGGTCACTACGAACAGGAAACCGACACAAAGGAATTATGGGTTTTGTATCCGAATGTATGAAAGCAGGACTGGCTGTAAGTTCCAACATAGGCATCGAAAGTCTTGGAAGACGCAGGTATTGAACGCCGCGGAGGATGGTCCAAGCTCAGCGCGAAATACACAGATCAGGTTTGGTATGTAATGCAAGCAGGAACCGAACACAAACAGCCAGAAGACGATGGTACTGTAAATCAATTCCACGGTCTTTATGTTGGTTAGCTTGTCATTCTGCGAGATCCACACCGGTTGCGACTGAGATCTTGACTTTCTTCTTGGCAGAAGGACTCTCTTGGTCATCGACACTTGAACGCTTGTTACCACGAGTCGACAGCGCCCGAGTCTCAGTGTCCACCGCCAGATGCGCGTTCTTCTGTGTCTGAATCCCGGGGAAGATGATCGGCGCGGGCTTGTGGAATTCAGAAGCATTATTTTCGCCGGTCGATTGCAGTGGGCGTGTGTTGTACTTCGCAACCTAAAAAAGCTAGGTCAGAAAACATGCATGCTGTTTCCAATTGAGCTCACCATTTCACCAATCCCTAGAAGTCGGTTCTCGGCTTGGAGGGAAGGATCGAAGTAGTCACGATATCTGGGCGTATGCCTTATGTCCTTATTATACCGATACAGAGATTTTTGCATGTTGTTGCGGCGTTGCTTCGTCTGCTTTATGACGCCTTTCTTGTTTGGGCGAGTCTTGGTAATCCCTAGTTCATCCACCTCGGCCACATGTTCCTGGATAAAACCTACGATGCACTCCAACGATGTCATCATATAGATTTGGGATCGGAACGAACCTTCATCTTCAAGTCTTTTAAGCATTTGCCGGGACTGAGCGAAATTTGTTCCTGGGGAGTTTACATGGTCACCAGATTCGTTTCTGCCGGATGCCATAAACTCACCAAGTTGTTTCGCAAAATCTGCCGGGACCAGATTTTTCATCCTCTCGGCAACCTTGATAGAACGCCTATATTGAAAGATTAGCAACAACCTCGCTTCCAGTCAACAACTTGCCGGAAGAGAGCCAATGCGCGGTATTTGGACATCAAGCGAGGATATATGTCCGATTTAATGAGTTCCCATGAGACATCGGCACGGAGGCGACAGTCAAAGCAAACGAATTTGGCTGGTATACGTTTGTCCTTGACCGAATGATACCTTCGTCGCGTCAGGAACGGCTTGAGTGGCGCCACATCAAAAAACCTCACCCCATACACCTGGGAGCCAAAGCAACAGATAAGAATGCAAGCGATCGAGGCAACGGAACCAACCTCACCAGATATGAAACCACCTGGCGCATCCACCCTCACAGAAGCAGCACTCATCTTCTACCTGTCGGCCCCAGTACGAAAATCAGATTGCTCACGGAGAAAGCGAAAACGTACTGATGCGTCGCACTCGCACGCGAGTCCTTTGTCCTCTTCCATCGAAGCCAGACTACCAACGCTTGCGTCTCTGTCCGGTTTTCCTGACTTTCTACCTAAACGTAGGTTCTTCGACGTTGCAAGACGCAGTGATCCCGCGACATCTTCTGACATTTCATCTCCTGAAGTGTCCTCACCTTCAATGAGCGAATCAAGAACAAACCACGGCGGTTTTACCTGGTGGGGCGGCTTCCTGTAGGCCTACAGCATCGTCCAAAGACATCTTCGCAAGGAGCAGGGTCTCATCCTCATCGGAGGTTTGATTGAAGGCACCGATCTGGCACAAATCAAGAGTTTGCACTGTTAACGCAAGTACTACTCGGACACCAGGGAGATCGACTGACATTTTCCATTACAGTGGCAGAGGGGATAGCATCGTCCGGCAACGACTGGGGGTTTTGCGTCTCGAAGGCGAAAGTCTGCGTTTCATCATACTCGGTTATTCCACCTTCGCTTTGGTTGTTCTGTACATCAGTGATGAGTAATTAAGGCTTTCTTGTGTGAGGCAAGAATCACCAGGGCACTGAGGTGCATTGGCACAGGCTCAGGCGCACCTCCGTAAACCGCCTCCGCGGTGGGTTTAGGAGCTGCGATAGATTCTATAATTCCATCCCCATTTCTGATCCCGATTGGGACAAGGATATGTGAGTCGCAGACGCGTAGGAAGGAGCCATCGGGTTGTCGAACGTAGTCCGGATCGTCTTCTCCTTCGGCATCCATATCTAGGTCGGCAGTGTCAGTTTCAGCGGACCAGACGAGGTTTCTCATCTCGGCATCTTTCTCTTGTTGTTCGATCTGTTGTGCACGAAGCTCTGCCTCTTGCAATGGGGTGAGTCGCTGGGATGGCAAACGGGATTCCGTTATGCCACTAAAGGCTGCCTCCTGTTGTTCTACAGATGGTAAATATGTTGCAATGGAGGTGACGTTCAGGTTGACGCTGAAGTTTTAGGTCAGGACAGGGAGATAATAAGTTAGTCTGATACATACGAATGATGTCCAGTGGCGACCTTCCCGATACTCCATTTGTCGGGAACTTCGTCAAGATTATGGGTCATCATATACCAGCGATCTTTTTCCGCATCGCCTGCTTGGAAGTATGGTGGTTCATAATCCGCCGGAGTAATATCAGTGTAAAATATTTTGAAAGTTGCATATCGGCGTTCTACTCGTTCGTTTGTTAGGTTAATGACCGTCGATCCGTGGACAGACGAACTGGGTAAAGCATCCATCTGGTTCATGGCGTGGATAAGTGTTTTGAGGAGGGTCTGGAAAAGTCAGACGGGACACTGGTGAAAAGAAGCAATGCGCGCGACACCTTGACGCTCTTCTTGACGTCGCGTAAAGTCGGTGTCCGCCCTTCTTTGGCCGCCTTTGCAATGGGGTCCCCCGGATTTTCCGCCTTAGGTCGTTTCAAGTCGTCTCCAAGGGTCATTATAGGAATGACGGAATCGCTTCCTGGAAGTTTATGATACTAGGACAGCGATCAGAGGGGGTATTGTAAAAGGTGGTTCACAAAGTGCTGACTCGGAAGTTGAACGTATAAGCTTCCACGATGCTAGGAAAGGCTATGAATGGACATTCTAGAATGCATATATGCACAATACTTGTTCGGATCCTTGCTGTCCTGTCGGTCGCTTTGAGTAATGCATTGCTGGCGCACATATGACGTAGAGGCTCACCAGATAGATCCCAAAAATGAAGCTACGGAGGTATTGCTTTCCAAGCGCATCAAAAATTCCATATTCCTAGCGTCCGACTCGTGTAGAAGCAGCTTAGGACAACGCATATAAGCACTGACCAGATAGTTAAGAATTCTATCGGCCTCCTCCGAGTAACCACGCGCCATTACCTAGAAACTCGTTTAACCAATGCTTGCCCAGTGCGGCCGTCCATGATACCATGATTTTGAAACCAGTAGTTCTCTGTCGTGAACCCTGAGCGCTGGATGATTCGCTTGCTTGAGAGCTTGTAGGAGCGGAATCTTCGGACGTCGTGAAGTGGCCTCAAAGCTCGAGCATCAGTTTCAGCAAGCTTCCTCTGAAAAGCGCCTCAACTTTCAGAGAAGTTATCATCGGGGAGGAGATTTCTAAATGCATATAAGGGGCGAGAATGGGACAATGCATGGTCAGCTTGTACCTCAAGAAAGTTATGCAACCAAGCCCGGCCTTTAGCAGGGTCTGAACGACCGCCGTGCTCTGTGCCTGTGAGATTGATTGTTGCGGACGAGTCAGTTGTAGTGACATCATGGTCGTAGAAGTACAAGGGCGATGACAGCACGCCAGAGGCTATTTGAGGTCACCTGACACACCAAGTAGAAGAGTCAACGTATCCATTTCACACATGGCCACAAGCACTCTGTCGAGATAACAGCCTGTTCCGAGCCCTCGATGTTTAGTATGTACAGATCATCTTGGGGGCAATTTCGAACGTCTATTGCCCGGAGCCAATCAAAGTAGTGATCCTTGAATCAAACCCTTCACTCCGGATCGGCATTTCCGGAGTGTGGAAGGGGTTCTTCATAACAGCATCGGCGTAGATTTCGTATACTTTCTGCAGAATGACCTCGGCAGTGGTCTCCGTGAGCGAAGTCAGGAGGACAAATTTGGTTCCTGGGAGAGTTTTGCAGCCAGACTGGCATTTACAGTGGTCGAGGGGGCATACCGGTCAATGTAAGGTGAATTGTAAGCTTGAACGTCTCGCCCTCGATAACTTCGGCACCAGAGCTGGAGCCAGTGGGAGATAGCCGACTCGTGATTGCGTGAATACCATGCAGTGTGCCCGCAAGAACCAGGTGTTCGTTTGAGGTTAGCTGAGCTAGTCCATCTGTGTGCGAAGTGAGACTCGGATAAACGTATCAGGAGTGTCTGAGTAGGACCTGCAAAGTTGCGCTGATATACGAGACCACCAGCTTTGTTGATTATCTGGAGACATTGTCAAATTGGAATTCGGCGTAGCTCGGAGATCCTACCCAAAGTCCATGGATTGCCATCGGAAGGGCGAGAAGAGGTGAAGCTAGAGTTGTTTGTTGTGTTCTAGTGCGGGGGAAGATTGTAAAGTCAGTGAGTGGCCCGGGCCGGTCGGTAATTCACAGGTTGACTTAGCTCAATGCTTTCGTGGCACCCTTGTCCATGTCGAATACCAGTGTTCAGCATCCTCTGGTGTCTGAGCAGTGTACTTCTATCGTTGCAAGCGTCTCTACTTGGAGAACGCGATCTCCCGCAGCTATCTTCCGAAGACCTCTCCATCCTTGTGACAGGGGTACCCGACCCAATCCACCAATTGGACTCAAGTGACCCTGCTTCTCATCTCTCGAAAATTCTGATACCCAGACCCCGTATGTCGTCCTTTGGCTCCCTTCTCTGTGGCCCAATCAGCTGATTTGCATACATAGCTGACACCGAGAATAATACTCTCGTTCGAAATTATATTGTGTCGACGCTCAAGAAACTGAACTGGCATATTGAAGAGGACACATTCACTGATGATACACCGGTTGGAAAGAAGCGGTTCACAAATATCATTGCGACGAAGGATCCTTCCGCCTCACGTCGAGTAATCCTTTCCGCCCACTTCGACAGTAAATATTTCCCGGATCATCCACAGAACCAAGTGAGTAAGGGTCGTGTTCGCTACTTTATATGTTCTTATGTACCTTTTTTTTTTTTTAATTTAGTTTGTTGGTGCAACGGATTCTGCAGCCCCATGTGCTATCATGCTTGACATCGCAGAAACTCTGAACCCGCTGTTGGATGACCGCAAGAAACGTTCTGAAGAAGAGGTGGACGATGATGACGACGACGTTGCCGACGTAACTTTGCAACTAGTGTTCTTCGACGGGGAGGAAGCTTTCCATGAGTGGACGGATACGGATTCTATATATGGTGCCAGGTACGGGCTTGTCTATTTGAACCTTATGGAATTGGTCCTCGAATTACAGACAGACACCTTGCAGAAAAGTGGGCTACGACATATCAACAAACTCATACCAAACGTCGCCTTCTAGGTTTCCAAGAAACCGAGATATCTACCATAGAACATCTTATTCTCCTAGACCTCCTTGGAGCTCCCCAACCTCTCATCAAATCCTACTATCCTGACACAGCGTGGTTATTCGATGCTCTCATTGATATCGAGAAACGACTTGGGGATAGCGGTGCTTTCTCTTATGGAGAAGAGAAATCCATGGCACCGGGCAAGTGGCGGAGTTATTTCCTACCCCGTAAACAATTCAATTTTGGGTTTGGCTACATCGGCGATGACCACATCCCGTTCTTGAAGAAAGGAGTCAGCGTGCTACACATCATCTCCGACCCTTTCCCTCGTGTATGGCATACACTGAAGGTAGATGTGCAGTTTCTCAGCGAAACGACGTTTAAAACTGATGACTGGCTTACTGCTAGGACGATGCGACTGCTCTTGACCTCCCAACAATGCGCCGCTGGTCTCTGATTCTCCGGGTGTTCTTTTGTGAATACCTACACCTACGGCCTGAGGTACTCGGCAAAAGAGAGGTTTCGCACCGTGATTTGCACGATAAACCTGTAAGCCTGCCAACCCGCTTTCATATTAACCGCCCCTGAGTTGTAGTCGAGTCAGATCTCGGAATCGGGGCATGACCGGTATGACAAGAATATCTCAGATTTAGTAAGTACGCCTTCGAGTCTTCTAGTTCAATGGCCTGACAGATGCCTCAGTAGAACCATTCTTATTGATGTATGCTGTATATTATTTCTTGCAATGACACGCAATTCACCCCTGCCGTTGTTCATTGACCCGACCTACCCCAAGGAGGTTCTTGTAATGTTTGATTAATTCGGATGCATCAGTCGCCAGCTGTGATACGCGAAGTCAGCTTATGATTCTCGAGTTGAGGACAGCCCTTACCTTCTCTCGTTCTCTGCTTTGCTCGACCTGAGACCTCGCGTCCTTCAGGAATCCATGCAACGCTAACCTGCGTTCGGTTGCAGATTTGTTCACTATGACTTGTGAAGGGGGGACAGGGTCATGCAGGAGGTTTTGGCACGCACACATTTTGCTTGCGTCGTCAACAACAACACTTCGCTCCTCGCCCAATTTTCTTACAAACGCCCGGGAACTTCCATGCCATTGCGTATATGCGCGGTCTTTGTTGCTATGCAGTTGAATATAGTCCTTGAGGAGGTTGTCGCTCTCAACTTCTTGCAGTTTCATCTCGAGGATTTGCGCTCGGGCCTGCTCCCTGGACACGGTAATGATCGTTAGAAAGATCTTCGATTGGGTCATTCATGAACATGCAGGAACTGGATGCTCGTCGTAACGAGGTCTTGGATTGAGCTTCTAGCCTCGTCGTATAGCTTTCGGCGTTGGGTCTGGAACGCCACACCTATGTAGTTCTGTCAGTAACTTGCTTGTGCAAAGGCACGAGAAACCCCAAGAACCAGAAGAGACTCTGGACGAACACAAGTTGAGTTAAGGGATTTATGGATAAATAGGTCCGACGATACCGCGAGTCTTCCTGTGTTTCTTCGACACCATTGTTGATCTTTCGCGGTTTCTGTTGTTTCTTGGGTGGCATGTATTTGCTCTAGTTCACCTAAGTGTTTGTGAAAGCCTCAGAACATGGCTGATTCTAAAAATAATAAATAACTGCTCTGCTTACATCAACAGGGCGATCATTGACGTGACCGCGACCTGCAATTAGTCCGCACACCGTTTTGAAGAGTCAGAACCATTCGCTGTGAACGGAATCTATGGATTGGTGAGGGACTTTTACCGAGTTTCTTGCTCCAGTTCTGATACATTTCTAGTCTTGAATTGAATATACACCAACAAATTCTCTCCGACCTCGCAGCAAGCGACCCCGGTCAGTTTGAGGAACCACAACCTGCAAACAACCCTCTCTCCTCCAGGGTACATATCCTGAATGACTCGAGTGGCAAGTTGGAAGAATCAGAGTATAAGGACGAGGAGTCTGAGGAGGGTGATATCTTGGCTGCGGAGAGCAAGAGCCGAGTTTATATGGCAAGGAGTTCTCGTTATTTCGTCCCTTGGTATACCTGACTCTCCCCTCAGACTGCATCTCGTGTCCAATGCAATGTTGCGTTTGGTGACATGGTCAAGCATTCATCTCCTGCGTACGTTAACAAAAACATCGAAACCCTTTTTCCGACACTGCACGACGTTTTGAACGATATCCCGCGAATCGACTTCGACCCTTCGCTGTCATGGAGAGGTGGTTAGCTTCGTATCCAAATCACCCTCCTGCATTATTGATTCACTACTTTTAGATTGGGCCCTACCTGACCAACTCGTCTGCTCTACCGTATCCGCTCTCCTGCAAGTATGCAATGGACAGCCACAATGTCGCGAGAAAGCGATGGACGCTATATGTTCCTACCTCTCAAGAACTGTTGCGGAGATTAACGACAGCAATTGTAAGTGGTGAAGCTGTCTTAACGGGGGGTCTGTTGCTCAGTATCAGTTTCAGCCTTCGATGTTCTCGTTCAGATAATGCCTGGGCTGCATGGGTTCTATCGTGCCGTCAGCTCTACCCCATATCAATGGAGCGTAAACGAATGGAGACGCCTTTCTCAAGAGTTAAAGAAGTTGTGTACCCAAGACGTCGTCGAAAGGTTGAACCGTCTCTTGGTCGATATCCTTCAGAAGGAGGATGCAGATTCCATGGTCTTGCGGTTCATTCAAACGTTTGTATCACGCTATATCTCAGAAGGGCGACCTCTGAGCGGATATTTTATTGTTTGCTGTGTCATCGAGACAGAGTGGACTATCCTCGCACAAGTCCTAATCCCTCCTGATGCAACTGCAGTCACGAATGTGGAAGCTGCTGCCGCAAATAAGGCCTGGCTTGCACTCACTCGGGACGATATTATCGACATCAATACCTTCAACGACGATGTCCGAGCGTCCCTAAAGTCTCTGACAGCTTATGCTATGCAATGCTTCACAGACCTGTTCATCCAGATCCAAGAGCTGGAGAGTGAACCATCCATTGATACCTATGCTTGGGAGACCATGTCCGAAAGCCTTGTAAGCGACAAGTTGTTCTCCGGTTTAGCTCTTCCTAATGTACGCCACGATAGAAACTGGCATCGGTCTGTTGCGTTGCTTTAGGAGAACTCGACGACAAGCTGTTCTCTCGCCTCACGCTCTTGTTGAGCAATGGATCGCCCATCTCTGATAATCTGGTCCAAGAAGCAGCGCTCAAGTCCACCGCTATCCTCGTCAGAAGGTCAATATATGCCAAATGTTTCTAATTAGGACCTCTACTGATGCAGCACCAGTTTCCCCGACATTGCTTCGGTCATGGCCTCGCAACTAAGGCGGTTTGTAACATCGCCCCTCCCCCTTTTCGAGTTCGAATTTGCTTCAGAGGGCCGTGCTCCTCCCTTAGCTGCTGCCGCGAAATGCCTGGCTTTGTGTATCAAAGTAGGAATTCTCTTTTTGAGCCAGTCTACATCCTAACCGCGCTTTAGCTTGCTCCTGGCGATGACCTAATAATGTCGAACATGTACTCGTTGCTCAACTTCATTGCAGCGACGAGCAAAGAAACCTACGATATGTCCTTCCAAGGTTCCGATACTTATGACCATGGGACATTGCACTCGCTAGAGACTGGTTTGAGAGGGCTTTCCGAGGATGAGAAACGTCTCACGGGAATCAGTACGATTTCCGTTGTCACTCGACTTGCGTTAGAATTCCAGATTGAAGAAGTTCGTCCATATTGCGCCTATAGTCCATCTTGGAATGTGTCTGATAACCTCCTTCCAGGTGACAAAGCTCACAATTTCAATGCTTCTCCAGCGTTTGCGTACTGCTGAACCAACAGTCGAGGCAGCTATTGCCTACAATTTGGTCGACCTTGCGCTCATCGCGCCAGAGGCTTCATTCATTGACATCATCCGAGCTTTCTCTAGCATCAACCGTTCTGCTAACCCTGATGATCCCAGGTTTTCCAACAACATGGTACACTCACTTCGAAAATTTTGTTTGGATGATGATGCTCACACATCCCAGGTCCTAGCCGCCCAAACGAGGCTTGCTCAAGATTTGAACCGCCGTCCAGAGCTTTACGAAACCTACCTTGTGGAGTTGTTGACCTTGTTCCTTGACAAAGGAGTGGCTATCCAAAATCTGAAAATTGCAAACCCCCAATTGAAGGTAGCCTCTGACTATAGATTTTCCCTTTGTGTGACTAACGCGTCAAAAGATCGATGATATGATCGAGCAGCTGGCTTCCCTTTTGCTTCCTATCGATGCTCTCCTCATCCACCGCGACTTCAGGCCTTGGGAGAACGCTTCTCCAGAAATCGTTTCTCTGTTCAGAAATTTGTGGTTTTTATGTGTCTTATTCAATTTCACCGCAACGGATGACAAGGAGATCACTGCCATGGACTGGTTATGCCCAGCGCTGACACGCATTGCTACTCAAACTCCCCCCATGGTTGTCGAAGAATCCCATGACGCATGTGCCAGTGACATTGAGTATAACACTGTCATCCGGCAAGAATATGCGGACTCTGTAGGCCTCAATAACCTTCTTCGGATCATGTCCTAACATCTATGGTTTCAGGTCATTTTCAGACAGCGCATTCGTCTGACACGATACATTGTATTGCGATCAAGTGAGCTCCGTAGTCTCTCGACGGGACAAGTTATCTTCCTATTGGCTATGCACGACATCGAAAGTATGAGAGCGCTAGAGGGCTTGCCATCATCTTTGGTCACGTACTTCGTCAACGATAGCCTCAACAAGAATGTCGTCCTAAGTGCTTGTATGGAGGGCATTGCCGAACAGGTGCGTAGTTATCACAACCGTCACAATTTTATGACCCATGTCCTCGTAGGTTATAAGAGGCTGTCAAACAGCTTTGAACATCAAAGCATCTCAGCAGACTCTGCCCAAACGACTTTCCGGTGAACTCAGAAAATTAGTGATTAACAGCACGCATCGCATCGCAAAGGCTCGGGAGACGGCCTCAAAATATTTGAACCGACTTTTGATGTCCTTCCCATCCCTGATGTGCGATCCCCACTTGGTTTATACCATCCTCGAAGTCCTGACTCTTCTCCAACGTGCAACGGAGAATGAGTACCTCGATGAGGTATGTAATATCCTTTAAGTTTTATCCGCTGTAAGAGATTCAGACCATTACAGTATGAACCAACCTGGGAGTATCACTCCGATCGGGTCAACGTCACTCTGCAGTTGACGGACAATCATCAAATCAGAAAGGAAATACTCAACAATCTACTTCGTAACGCCAATTCTTGGTTTGATTTGGCCCTGGGGCGCGCCCCATTGGAATTGCAGTCAACTCTACAAGTTAGTGCGAATAGCAGTAATCTTGCGATATAATCTCACCAGGTTGCGCCATTTCAGAAATACCTCGCAGTCAATCAATCTGTGACGGGTGCAGACTCTGCTGAACTTGGTGCCTCTGTTGCTGAACGGTTTGGGAAGGAAGTTGGGCCCGTTCATCGACACTTATGTAAGTTCAACGATGTCCTGTGAAGATAAACCATTGATCTGTCGCCAGTCTCGCTAAAATCCCTTTCCCACTGGAATATGGACCAGGCCAAAATTTTGACGAGTCAGATTGCCATAAGAAGCTATTACTCTGGCGAAGCTGCAGGGTTCCGATTCGTAGGAGATGAGTGTGCGTGTCCTTTGTACAGTCCCATGTGCCTGATTTTGACTTTATATGTTCCTAGCGTTTCAAGGTGCTGCACCCCACGATACGCCTGAGAGCAAAATCTCTGCACTTCGAAAGAAGCTGCAGTCAACCATGGCGGATATCAGGTCGAAACATTCTTCCCTTACCGTTCAAGAATTGCGACGTATTTTATATCGCTGCGCTGCTGTGCTAATATCTTTGGACCATGTACGTCACAGTTCCTGCAGATTGTCGAGATTGATAGTTAACAGAGGTTGCAGTGCGATTATGAGCTATTGCATTATTTAGTTGCTCTGCCTTTCGCAGTTGCCACGCCATCGGCATTGGTTGTCGCCGTTGAGATTTGGAGCTGGCTTATAGCTGAAAAGTCTGTCTTGGAAGTTGCTCTCATAAGCGAAATAGTCTCTTCTTGGTCAGGAACCATCAGACACGAAAGAGGGATTTTCTCCCGGCAGATGAAGTAAGTGTATTGCCCGAGCGTCACTCTTCTTGCCACTAATGTACAACAGCGATCACGACCCATTCTGTTCGCCAATTTCCTATGCTCCTACTGACAAGGACTCTATCGACAAGGCGCTTGCGGCTGCCCGCAGGATGCTCACTCCTCACGTTCTTGTCCTGCACCTGCTTTACAGTCGCCTACAAGCTGCTAGGTACTATCAACCTAACATTATGTTCCTTATTCAGCAACTCGTCCTACGTTCCGCCCGGAACTACAAACGCTTTAGGTATTGTTTTCCGAGTTTCTCTATACCGATTACATTCACCGAATACACGCTATAGCACCCACGCATTGGCCCGTGAACCTCGGTTCTCTTTTTTGCTGTTCGGATTTGAGACACTCAGAAGTTCTCATCTCGATGCATATTGCGAGAATTTCTTGAGAGAATCGTTGTATCGACTTGCCTTTTCTTGGTACAGTACCAGACCCCAGTATGTCTTCCCTTGTATTTAAGAGATATGGCTCACCTTCAGAAAGGTGGACATTTGGCGCAGACAGGGCGCAGCTTCACGCAGATATCAAGATCCTCTCGGAATTCCTGTCATATTTGCAGACGGATATTGTTCGTGGACTCCCATCAATATCGAGCCTATCCCCCCTGCAATATGTCTCGCGAACACCTTGCAAGTATCCTATTACTCCGACTGGATACCATGGCACTCATTCATGCATCCATTAGATTATGACGCGCGGATGAGAGATTTAAACGCGCCCTTGCGTTTACTCACTGAGTCTGAGCTGTTCCGCTTATCCGTCTGGTCCAACCCAACGAATGACACCAAGCGATCCACTGACCTCACTGGAGTAACGGAACGCGGACTGGTAGACACGACGTGGTTGGGCATCATTCGCACAGTTTGGAATATTGATCCTGCTATCACTATATTCTTGACCGAACGCTTTAAGTCGCCTTTCATACGGAACGAAGTTGGGCGGCTTGTGCGTTCAAGTCCTAAGGAAGTACTTGCTGTACCAGAAGCAGTATACTTCTTGTTAGGAGATCGTTTTGACCCTTCTGTTCGACGAGACCTCAAGGTTTTTCCTGTTTAGTTCCGCGGTGAAGTAAATACTGACCAAGAACTTTCAGTACCTCCTTCTGTGGGCGCCGGTTCCTCCGATTATTGCCAATACTTTCTTTGAAAGGCGATACAACAACCACCCCCAGATTTTACAATACGCGCAACGCGTGCTTGAAGGACATCCCGTGGAATTGACCTTCTTTTTTATTCCTCAAGTTGTGCAAGCGCTTCGCTACGATACGCTCGGTGTGTGCATCCGATCTGTCAAACAATAGAGACTGACGGAGTTGTAGGCTATGTTTCCCAGTTTATCTTTGAGACAGCCAAAATTTCCCAACTCTTCTGCCATCAAATCATCTGGAATATGAAAGCGAATTGTTACAAAGATGATGCCGCAGAAATAGTGAGCATGTTTCACCCCCCATTGTTGCATATCTAACACTTCGCCCAGGAGGATCCTATGAAACCTATCCTAGATACAATGACAAACACAGTTGTGAAATCACTCTCAGGGGAAGCACGGGATTTCTATGATAGGGAATTCAACTTCTTCAACGAGGTTACCTCGATATCTGGCAAGCTAAAACCCTTCATCAAGAAAACGAAGCCAGAAAAAAAGGTGAGTGCTTATGGACAACATCTGAGGCTCAGGATCATGCTCAGTGTTCTTAGGCAAAGATCGACGAAGAAATGGCTAAGATCAAAGTGGACGTCGGAGTGTATCTTCCCAGCAACCCGGATGGTGTGGTGGTAGATATTGACAAGAAGTCCGGAAGACCATTGCAGAGCCATGCGAAGGTATGCTTGCATTCGCTTTAAGTGCCTCTTGTAAGCTCATTGAACCTATCACAGGCGCCATTCATGGCAACATTCAAAGTCAGAAAGGAGAAAGTTGAGATTGAGACCAATCCCGATTCCATCGTCGACAGCGCAGGAACGGAAAAACGTACAGAATACGACGTTTGGCAACAGGCCATATTCAAGGTCGGTGATGACTGTCGCCAAGACGTTCTCGCCCTGCAGGTCATCGCTATGTTCAAGAACATTTTCACCAGTATCGGACTTCCACTATATCTCTTCCCTTACCGTGTCACTGCTACGGGCCCTGGGGTGAGAAACAATTCTCCTATAGACGCACGTAAATGCTCACAACGGTCTAGTGTGGCGTGATCGATGTAGTACCAAATTCCACGTCCCGAGATGAGATGGGTCGAGCTAAAGTTAATGACCTTTTGGATTTCTTCATTACCAAGTATGGCGGCCAGGATACTGTTGCTTTTCAAAAAGCTCGATTAAACTTCATCCAATCAATGGCCGCATACTCCGTCGCTTGTTACATCTTACAAATCAAGGACAGACACAATGGAAATATCATGATCGACGGCGAAGGGCACATTGTACACATCGGTGAGGGATCCCTTCCCAAGGTCTCTGTTGATGTACTCACAACTACGCCAGATTTCGGATTTTTGTTCGACATAGATGAGTATCTCTTTTTTTAGTGAGCTCCAGGCTGACTTACCACCCACTTGATATCCACGGCCAGGAGTAAGTATGAAGCGACCTGTCCTTCCAACTTGGAATACAGCTTATGACATGCTATAGGGTGTCAAGTTTGAACCACATTCATTCAAACTCAACCATGAGATGGTTGTCCTAATGGGCGGTCGTTATTCGCAAGGATACCAGTTATTCCAGAGCTTGACAGTCAAAGCATTCCTGGCGATCCGACCGTTCTCCGAGCAAATTATCGACACCGTCCAGCTAATGCTTGACACGGGTCTTCCTTCATTCAAAGGGGAGCCAACCATCAAGAGGCTAAGGGATAGATTTGCATTACATTTGAATGACCGCCAGGCCGCAGATTTCATGATGGGCATTATTCGCAACGCCCATGAAAACGTCAGGAGCACTGCATACGACGAGTTCCAACGGGTACGTACGCTTATTAAACCGCAAGAACCGGTCTGACAATCTTTTCGCACAGCTACAAAATGGTATGTCCGAACTTTTCATTTGCTTATGTTATGCTGATTTGATTCAGGCATTCCGTACAAGTCCTGAATGTAAATAGACACATAGTACTTGGCATTGCATTTAATGAGGAATATTCGCCTCGTAGTTTAATGACAGATGGATGATGGAAGGACCGTAATGAGGTTGAGGGACTATAGGATATTTTGTAGTCTCTTCGCTTAAGGCACTATAGCCAAGTGGTTACGGCGACAGATTCGAACGAAGTACAATCTGTTCCTCTTTGAGGGCGCAGGTTCAAATCCTGCTGGTGTCGTTTTGGAACATCTTCCTTTTTTATGATCCCGTGCCCAGTGTATATTCGTTCGGGCTTTGAAGACCAACACGCGATGCTAGCCCTTGTTCCCGCTTAGCACAACTATGACATTCATGATTAAGAGTAGTGTCCTATCAACAACCATTTCATGTTGGATATCGCGCGGACTGCATCAACGCAAGGTGTTGCAAGTAACGGCAGGGTCGCGAAATATTTTACGACTCTCGGAATTATGATACATGTACTAAATCTCGACCGCAAGCAAGATACTTGTGGCGTCTGGACTAACGCTCTTATATCGACCAATAATCAGTGCGACGAAGTCAGTCCCCAGCTCCGTTTCCTTCTCGGGGTCATTCTGATCACGAGCGTGGCAGAGGTTACCCAGTAAAGGCTGCAAGCGCTTTACGAACTCTGAGAGGATGGTGGGACTCTGAACACAGTCACCTCTTTCTAGCCCATGCAGGAAGCCGCACTAGAAGGGAGCATTAATGCTGCTATTTCTCGTCTCATGGAGAGCGAACATACCCCATCCCACATGAAAATGTCTGTCCGGTCTCCTTTCCGATCTTCAATCCGTAGCATCAGCTCGAATTTATATCGTACATATTCGTGATCGAAGTCTTGACATTGATAACATGCCCTCTTGTCTTCGGGAATCCTATAAAGTCTAACGTGAGTAAGATCGAAGACGAGAAGGTGATGAACCTCGCCTCTGCTTGCACATGGAACACCATGTGCGAATCCACTGGTGTGGTTGGCGTGGGTAGTAGTCGATGACTCGTGCTATCACCCTGGCCTTTAACAGCTCCTTTGTGCTGGTATTGAGTTCTTTGATGGTTGAGTTGACTCTTTTAGCGAGTTCTGACGCTTTCTGCTCCCTTAAATCTTGGATCTTTCTTCTGTTTCCTCTCTCTTTCCATTCCTCCTTGCGCCTCTTGCAAGTTAGTCAAGTATACAAGTTATAACAAACACCACCCACTTAAGAAGCGCACGGAGTTCGTCGTTAGGGTTCTCGGCATTGAGTCGGTGTATGAGCATCTCATTACCCCCTAACTCCCCTTGGAACCTATTTGCAATAATGCTGTGTTTGAGGCGGAGATTGTTGATCGTGAGGAAGGAGCCTGGATGTAGGTTGCGGGCGGCTTGCGACTGTGGACCACGAAGAACGATGCTGAGGATAAGCTCGTCAAGTCCCTGGGACCATTCCTCCTCATATCTATCAGAGGCCAGATTGGGATGTACCGTATAATCTGTTACATAGATATTGGTCTCATCGGCCTTTCTGGAGACATGAACCAACTAATTGCAGTTGCTTCAGCTAGGATATGTGACGGAGACATCGTACAATTACCTCCACTGTACAGTTGATATATCCTCCATCTGGGGCATCCTTTATCAGTTGGTGATGGAATGGACTTCGTTTCTTTTCATTCTGCTTCTGCCACTCCTTCTTTCGTCTACCCATGATTAATATTAACATAGCACGCTAGAACGAATTTGGAACGTACTCAAGCAAGGCCGTCAGGTGCTCGTAGTTGTCTTCGGGGTCGAGTCGGATAATCTTTCTTTCCACGATCTTGCCCTCAATGTAACCATCACGACTACGCACCATGCGAGCATTCCTGACAGAATAATATGAACCAGCCTTGAAAGATTCACCCATTTTGGCTGCTTCATCCCAAAGCTCGAATCTGACGACGAAATCATTCAGGCCGGGTGGGCACCATTGAGCTTGACATGCAGCGACTTGAGGATTTGTCGTGTAGTCCGTCACAAATAGACTATAAACCCCGTTATCATTGCGGAATCCGTTCAGGACCTTTAAAATGTCAGGACCAGTAAAGAACTAAATACGCGAACGCAAATCTGACCTCGAATGTACAGTCAAAGTATCCGTTTGGCTCCCTGTGTGGTCCAGCATCGCAAAACAGTCGGTGTTGACGAGGCACTCGTTTAGACTGGTCGAAGACCCCATGACTCAACTGAATCACTTGGCCAGTTCCTTCCGCCACACCTTTGTTCCTCTCCTTCCACCAACCTGAAAGCCGCGCACAGTACTGTGCCTCAGCCTCGCTGATGGACTTGATGAAAGGTGAGTAACGGGCACCACCCTCAACCAGCTCCTCGTCCTCCGGGGCGTTACCCAATTGCGGCTGAATAGTGCACTCTTGACTGACAGAATAGACGATCCACTGCGCTCTGTCGTGATAACCCACTCCAGAGATCTTCCCATCCCTGTCTTGGAGCTTCCCCAAAGTGAGCACACGGCCGACAAACTATAAAATACCAGACTTACTCGGATACCGCGCGCGACCAAGATGTCACCGACTGTGACTTGCGGAAGCCACTCCTTGAAATGCTTTTGGAAGAATGTGATGGTGAAGTCTCGGGAAGAGTAGGATTCCATGTCCCCAAGTAGACTGGGATCTTGCAAATAAACGTTGGTAGTCCAGCCTATGTCAATGGTCAGCTGGGTTGCTAGAGCCGGCCATGGATAGATGGAGCCTGACCGTCTTTGCACGTCTTTGGAAGCTTAAGACCCTTCACAAATCCAATTACGCCGACAACAATACGTGGCTTCGTTGCTTCCGTTAGTTTCATATACCGATGCTGTGGCTGTAGTGCGTGAATATGTCGTAAGGTGCGTAAGAGGAGGGCAGCTACTTGTAAGCGTTGCAACTGGGCTATCCACCCATCTGGGGTATCCTCTACAGTCTTCTCCACGCCGATTTGCTTGGAAAACATTAATTCAGCGTGTCACTATATGTGGTCCGAATAAATCTTACGCTCAACCTGACGACCTGAGGTCCTGCATCTGATGGAACCTGAGCTGGGACTTGAGGTATACTGGCAGCATTGGAGGTACCGACAATGGGAGGTTGTGCGATCTGTTTGTGGGCCTGTGCTTGTTGTTCTGCAGCCTTCGCGAGCGCGAGTTGAGCACGCTCCTCCTTCTTCCTTTCCTTCTTCTCACGTTTACGGGATTTGGAAGAAACAGGCTGTGGATGGTCATTCAAAGCCACCGGTGGCAGAGTAGTGTGAGTGGTGGACTCCGGTACGGCTGACTTGAGATTCGCACTCGGTTCGCCACCAATGTTGACATGCGCCGGTGTTCGTTTCTCCTCGGGAAGGGCTACCTGCCTCTCTGTCGTGCTGGGTTCCTTACATTGGGCATCATGAGATCCTTCCACGTTCTTCTTCGGTGCGGTAATGTGTTCTTCTTCAACTAGGCCGACTCTGGCACCTCCACCAGACGACCTGCGTGCAACCTCCGAAAGACGGGCAGTGATAGGTAATGCAGGAGTCGCAAACCAATCATTGAGATCCTCCACCGCCTTCTGTTGCTCTTGCACTACGTGAGCGAAGAAAGAAGAAGATAGCCATCTTCAGGATGACTACATCTTTGCGTCGAGATTAATACACGTACGCTGCCAAGTGTTCACGAAACATGAATCCGCCTTCCGACTGCGCCGAAGGATCACGCCGTCTTTGTAAATGAGCTTGACAGGCTGTGAGTCCGCAGCCCGCAAAGAAGTAACGCCGTCCAGCGAAATATCAACTTGATCCATAATGCATATTGCACCCAACTTGGCCTCCATAAGTTCGACCCAGTCGCCTTCCAGATTCACAAACGTTTTGTGAGGTCTGTTTTCAGAGATGCAGCAGCGCGCGTCCAGGGACAGCATGCGTTTCTTTGGAACATTGTTATTGTGCCAGATCATTTTCACGGAGCCGGTGAAGTAGCCAACAGCGCTTGTGAAGCCGTCGACATTGCAAAAACAGTTGTTCAGGGAGGCATCCTCGAATATATCGCTCGCAATGTTTCTGCGCTGTTTCTTGTTGGAATCATCTGTTTCGTGGCTATGTCGGCGTTTCATTGTGTTTCGAAAGTAATGAGTGAGGGGTGTGTAACATGAGGTGCCGTAAGTCATAACGCGACCCAAAGTGACGCGCTGGACCCTGACTGGAGTATCACGTGGCTTTCCCCTAATCAGACACAAAACTTGGATGTGTCCCAGACCAGGGACTCTGGCCTCTACATGTATGAGCGGACAACTTTCGCTTGGATCGCTTTTGGAGAAATTCTGTGTCGGAACACCGCGTTCTTACGCGCAATCTGGGGTTGTATCAATGTTCAAGACGATGAAAGCAGCATCAGTCATCGGCTGGAATCCAATAGGGGGGGCCAAGATCATGACCGACTCGCACCACATTTATCCTGACCTGCGGAGCACCACGGGCGATCGCGCTGGTTTATAGGCACGAAATTGTGAAAAAGGACAGACCCCAGAGGAGATGGAACTGTGAGACACGCAGAATTCAGAAATGAACTGTATCGTTTCATTTGGAGATTACGCTACGAGCACAAGCAGACGTAGGTGACCGGACAGGGTACTCGAAGAACAAATCGGCAGATCTTTTAGGAATATGGTACATACTTACATTACTTTTCGACCGCAAGCAAAATACAAGGCGTTCCGGGACTAACACTCTGATACCGACCAATGATGAACCTGACGAAGCCGTTCGCCAGCTCCCTTTCCTTCTCAGGACCGAATTGAAGCTGATTGCCACAGGTATTACCCAGCAAAGGTTGGAGTCACCTTATGTATTCGGAAAGAATGGCGGAGCTTCGAACACTAGCATCTCTTGCTAGACCATGCAGCAAATCCCACTGAAGACAAACACCATGAGTATCACCATCAGATCGCAAAGAACAAAAGTACATACCTCGTCTCGGACGAGGACACACATTCGATCTCCTTTCCGATCCTCAATTCGCAGCATCAGCTCAGATTGGCATCGTACATATGCATGGCTAAAGTCTTTGCACTGGTAACATGCCCTCTTTTCTTCGGGAATCCTACGAAGTTCCATGTGAGTGAGACTGAATCTCCGCCCTGCACTCGGAACATCATGTGCGGGTCCGCTGGGCCGGTGAGCGTGGATGATAGTCGATGACTCGTGCTATCACCCTAGCCTTTAAAGGTTTATTCGCACCAGTGGAGTTGATTACTGTGGTGTGTTTAGCTCCTTCAGGTCTCGGATTGTTCTCCCGTTTTCTCTCTCCTTCTCCCATTCTGTTTCGCGCCTTCGGCGTGTTAGTCCAAGAGGGTAGTTAGAGTAATGTCCCACCTACCCAAGGAGCGCTCGAAGGTCATTATTTGGGTTCTTGGGATTGAGCTGATACATTAATAGGTCTTGTGCTCCTAGCTCCCCCTGAAACCCATGTGTGATGTTGCTATCCCTCAGGCGAAGACTCTTCATGGTCAAGTAGGTCCCCACACGCAGACTGTCCACCTGGGCATCACGAAAGAGAATGCTGATGATGCGTCCTTCCAGGCAGAGACCACTCTCTTCCGTACCGGTAAGACAACAACTTAGGATGCGCAGTATAGTCCGTCACATGGAGAAAAACACTATCAGGCTGCACTTGGTGTGGAGCAACTGAGAGCGGTTCCTGTCAAATGCATCCAAAATCGACTAGGCCAAGCTTACCTCCACAGTACAAGTGATATATTGCCCATCCTGTGAATCCTTGAATAATTTATGTGCAGAGGCGTCACGTCTGCTTTCGATCTGCTTCTCTTCGATCTGCTTCTCCCATTCGTTCTTCTGTCTGTGTTAAGGATCAAGGTCAGAATCAAGTTTGCAAGAAGATAAAACCCATAACGTACTCAAGGGTCAACTTGATGAAACTTTGTTTCAACGAGCTTTCCGCTTCTACTATGCACCATCTGGGCATTTCTGACCGACCAATATGTACCAACCTTAAATAACTGAGCCAGTTTAGCCGCCCCATCCCAGAGCTCGAACCTGACTATGTAGTCATTCAGGCCGGGAGGACACCACTGAGCATGCCATGGAGCAACTCCAGGGTTTATCGTGTAGTCTGTCACATAGAGACTATAGGCGCCATAGTTATTTTGAAACCCACCCAAGACCTTTGGAACCGTCAGAGCACAGACCGAGAGTGGGTATATGCCCAGAAACCTGACCTCAAAAGTGCAGTCGAAATATCCACTTGGTTCCACGTACGGTCCAGCATCGCAGAGCAACAGGCGCTTACGATATGTTCGTTGACCAGAACTAAAGATGTCGTCGCCTAGCTGATACACCCAGCCTGTTGATTCTGCTGCGCCTCCGATCTTTCCCTTCCACCACTCAGAGAGCCGCTGGCGGTAACGTGCCTCCATCTCTGTCACCCGCAGGAAAGGCGTGAAACGGACGCCATCATCGACTAGCTCCTGATCCTTTGGGGCACTACTTGTTTTGGGTAGATACACTTTTGGTTGATCGAGTAGGTAGCCCATTGCGCCCCGTCGTGGTACCCAACACCAGAAATCGTACCTGCGCGACTTTGTAGGCGAAATGGGAGGAGGTTGTCGTGTTCACTGGGATCTGATAAGAGAAACCCTTCAGATCTCAATTTCAGTCCAGGTTGAAGAACTGTCGCGAAGGTACTGGTCCACCCTTTCGTCGATAAAAGGGTGGTAGGTCTCTGAATCCGGACGGTATATGATTAACTCCTGGTGTGGCCGCTCGAATCATGTCAAATAATCACAAAACAAGGAAAAAATCCACACCTCACGTCGATGAGGACACAACCTCCCAGCTGGTACTCGACCCACCATCCTCTCTTTCCCCACAATCCCTTTCCACGTTGAACCGCATAATCTTTGTTTAAAGCCTTCCCTTTTTGAAAAGGGAGCGCAGCGGCAGAAACGGGGGGTGTCACTGTGGGCCACCACACAAGGATAAGAAAACGCCTGTTGCATGTGCTATCTCGTGAATAATCATCCACGAGACCAGGACGGCACACTCACGCTCGGATAGGGACCATTCTGAAACTGTGGTTCCCCGCGGAAACTTGTCTATGAGCTATTCCGGGATGGTCAGTGGAATATGGCATAAGCGAAGAAAAGTGGTACACTGTCTTATAAAACACATTCATCCCGGTATCACCAAGTGCCCTTGAGGAACATGGAATGCATTGACATCATCAAGTGGTGAACGGAACATGTATACGTGAAGGGCATCAAGGGCCGTCGGGATGGTGCCCTCAGAAATTCCGGCGCGGTCATCTTCGTCGAAGCTGCTTTTGAGTGCCTCGATGCCTAAGGGTGTTTTGATCACCGCTTTGGCGCAGTCAACCGCGACACACATGGGGGTATGACATCGGCAAGGTCGATGGGAGGGGGTAGAATGTAATATCATCAGTTCCGGCGATGACAGCGTAATGTAACCAGGGCGGAAAGGAGGACATGATTATGTTGCTGGATGTCGTCAACTCGTACAGGGAAGCCTTATATACCACTGAGCTGAGCTATCCGAGACATCCTTGCCTCGGGATCAAACTGGGCAAGGCAGACGGAGACAAAACAAGGCGGTGGAAACTTCTTGAATTCCGCTGCACAGCCATCGACCAATCTAATCATTCTCGACTCAGTAGGAATGTCTGCTCCTCACGCTCAACGTTATATTCAACCTCAACCAGAATGTCGGAAATATCCTTACCAGCGCTGTTCAGACGCAGTCTCCAAACCGCATCTAAATCCGTCAACCTACCTACGATCGAGGATGAAACACAGGTGCGTAACCCTCTGCGCTCGGCTCTCGATGGAAGGCTAATACTGCAACCATCCTTCTTGTAGGAACTCGTCCAATCTGCACTTCGCGACTTTAGAGAAGTGCATAGTCGGATCCGCAATCTATCGTTATTTAGTCCGAATGAATCCTTGGATGATATCTCGACGAGAGATCTAGTTTATCTCACACTACCTTATGTCCTCGCGGATGTGGAGAACCGTGTACGGACGACGGAAAGACCTGACCGGATGGCCACTCTTGCCAAAGCTATTGTGCGTCTGATGCTTTCCTTCACAGCGACAGAGGTATAACATTCTCCTGTTGCAGGGCCATTACCAGGCCTTTGTCCACCAGCTCGAGCACTATGGTATCATCCCAGACGACGAGAAGAGCCTCTACGCAAACAGATCGTCCATGCTCGTGGATCCTGGAAAACGTAGGGAGGTGAAAGTGAACCAATACAAAAAGCTGAAAGGGATCAAAGAAAGGTTACAGGTACCACTTCGCCTCACTCAATAAGATTCTTCTTCGCTCAACCTACTTTTCCCATTCCAGGCCCTCCAAAAACGAAGGAACCAAGCCCCCGTTCCGGACGCTCAAACTGACTTTGATCTACTCATATCCCTTCTCCCCTCCACCTCCTCATCTACTCCTACTGAAGACCTCGACTCAGACACAGACGAACTCCTGCGCACAACTACAATCCTCTTCCTCCGGATGGCCTATGCCCAAACGCATACCCAACTCGAATCAATGGAACAAGAACTCGACCTCCTTCGGCACGCGCCTCCAAGTCCATCCGGGGCACCTCCGTCGGGAGACAGCGATGAGAGAGCTGGCTCTAAAGGAAAGAATAAACAACAGGAACAGTTGTGGAAGCTGGACGTGAATACGGGCGTCGGTATGGATCGTGGACCAGATGGAAAAGGCCCGTTAGTGGATCATCGAGGACGGGTGAGCGAGTTCATGCTTCAAGTCGATTATAGACGACTAAGTGGCTTGCGTGTAGCCATTGCGACCCTTCACGATCTTGCCCTCGAACGCCGCTGAGAGGGCGAGGTTGCAGGCTCAAGTATTTGGACCCGGATATAACTTGCCCACGATGAGTATTGACGAGTATATCGAGATCGAACGAGAACGAGGGAATATTATTACCGGTGGAGGGTAAGCAGCCACGATTCAGTCAGCGACATCTCAGAACTGATGGGTTTCGTAGTCCTGCGTCCCTCGAGAAACCTACATCATCGGAACAACTTCAAATCGACTCCGAGATGGACGGTACGGTTGCAGGTGAAGAAATGGTGGAAGAGAAGCGACAGAAGGACGAGAAATGGGCACAATACAAGGATACGCATCCAAGAGGAGCAGGCAATACGATGAACAGAGGTTGATTCATTCGCGGTAATGTACAAGACGTTGGTGTGGATCGCTCTTGAGAATAAATTAACACCATCTAACTCCAATCAGCGGATGAGATAGTCAAGGAACCCAACAACCAAAGAACTTGGATGCAACCGCGAAATGGAACAGGCATCATAAACAACACAGGGACGAGGGTATATACATGATGCGTCAACAATTGCATGAAGATGCTTCTGGCACTTCACCCGCCGCTGACGTCGTGACGTCAATTTCTGAACATCCGTGTCAACATCGAGCAAGAAGAGCAATCGAGAATACCAAAACATACTTGTGTTGGCATCTGTCTGATTATCCTTCTCCATCCCAGGAAGCGACATAGCGATCTTCTTGAACAAACTCTTGACATTATGTCCAGCCTTTGCCGACGTCTCCATGAACATGATGTTGAGCTGCGTAGCCTTTGCAGTGGCTTCTTCCAGCGTGACTTGCCTACAGGGACGAAGGAACACACAGAATGTCAGCGTCACGAGCCTGTGGAAATAAGGGTTGTAGCTCGGTGTTGTGCGCACCGTTTGTCAGAAAGATCAGCTTTGTTCCCCACCAGGACTATGATGACATCGTTTCCCCTCTCTGACCGTACATCCTCAATCCACTTGGTTGTCGACATGAACGACTGTCGGTCTGGAAACCAGAATCAAGGGGGTTAGACGGATACTGTGGCAACTGTAGAGATTCTAAGTCGAGAGGGAGAGCACTTGCTTGTAATGTCGAAGACGACGATCGCCACTGACGAATCACGAATATATGAAGGTATCAGGGAGCGGAAACGTTCCTGCATAATAGAGTAAGCGTCGTGTGATAGAGTGAGTGTGAGAGCAAGGGTAATACCTGGCCAGCGGTATCCCAGAGTTGTAGCCGAACGGTACGGTCTTCGAGGTATAATGTCTTGCTCAGGAAATCGATCCCAATAGTTGCTTGATAGGTATTATCAAAGGTGTCATACATGAACCTATTTCCAGCACATTCACTAATCAGGCACGAGTGGAGAGGAAGCAGAATATGTACCTGGTAATAAGACTAGTCTTGCCAACGGACTGGTCGCCAAGTAGGACGATCTTTGTGCGTTTAGGAGGTGCAGACGAGAAGTCAGCGGTTACAGGTGAAGATGCTGATTCAGCCATAAGGGAATTAAAACACAAAAGCAGGAGGGACGAGGAGTAAAGGGGATGAGCGGGAGATGAGTCGTTCTCAGGTGCCAGGACAGTTGCGAATCCAGGTCAGGGAGCAAGCATCACGTGACCATCGCGTTCTAATTAATAGATGGATCCCTGTAACTTAGATGAGGGAGATAACTGACCATGAAGTTCACTCACAAATTCGCTCACCACCACCAGCGGAAACCATTCTTTACTTTAGAGTTCTTTCCTCCTCGTACAGACCAGGTGTGTTGACCTCTCCTCCCCCTCCCCCAAATTCAGTGCCATATTCGTCTAGGGTTTTGACAATCTAATCTCCCGTATTTCGCGCCTTGCTGCGCTCAATCCGCTTGGTGTTAGCGTCACATGGGGTGCAGGCGGGGCGACGAAGGAACGGAGTCTCGAGCTCGCGACTTTGACGCAGAAGGAATATGGCCTTGATACGCTCCTGCATCTCACATGCACAAACGCCAAGGTTGGCACGGTCGATGCCGCATTGAAGGTGAGTATCCACATTCATCAGCTTATAGACAGCACCAAGTCTTTGCCTAGGACGCAAAGGAATGTGGGATAGAAAACATCCTTGCATTGCGAGGAGGTATGCTTCTTCTCGGCGCATCTACAACTTCATCCAAACGTCTTCACAGATCCTCCAAGAGGGCAAGAAGAATGGATCCCTTCTGACCCGCGCTTCGTACACGCTATTGACCTTGTTACCTACATTCGCGAATCGTATGGCGATCACTTCTGCATTGCAGTTGCAGGTGCAGTGCAAGATCCCTTCCGCACCATCGCCATCTTCCCGCTAAATCCGTACTCCAGCTTACCCTGACGGCCACCCTGATAAACTCATCAGCGAAGACGAAGAACTTGAGTATCTCAAAGCCAAGGTCGATGCTGGTGCAGATTTCATCGTCACACAGTTGTTCTACGATGTCGATGGGTTTTTGCGGTGGTTGAAAAAAGTCAGACAGAAAGGTGCGTTTGCTCTATTTTTACCTGGCTGTCTGGTTAAATGTAAATCAAGGCATCAATGTGCCTGTTATTCCTGGGATAATGCCCATACAGACGTACGGCTCCTTCCAACGATTAACCAAGCTGACGGGAGCCAAGGTACCAGAGCATGTACAGGAGGCGCTAAATCCCATCAGCGTGTGTGCTCTCGCTCCCACTCCCTAGTCGAATCGATTAACCATCGATCCAGCATGATGACCAATTGGTCAAAGACTACGGCGTCACACTCGCAGTCGACATGATTCGCAAACTCGTATCGGAAGGAGCAGTCCCTGGTGTCCACTTCTGCACTCTCAACCTCGAAAAGAGCGTCCAACGTGTCCTAGAAAGCCTTCAGTGGACAGGATCACTTCCGCATCCCCATAATAGACTCATCGCTGTGAGTCGCATATCCTTCTTCCGACACCCACATAGGCTCTAACCGCTAGTAAAAGGAAGCACCTGACAAACCAGCGTCCGAGGTCGACTCTGATCTCGTTGTGACAGCCACAACGGCCACACACGACGCGACACAATCCCTGACTATTACAGTCACCGACGGTGAAGCTGGCCGGGGTGAATTAAACAACGCCGCGACTTGGGACGATTTCCCGAACGGTCGGTTTGGAGATTTCAAGAGTCCGGCCTTCGGCGCTCAGGACCCTTGGGGAAATTCGGGAGTTATGGTACGTTGAAGTGTTGAATTTCGGCATATAACTTGAAGAATGAACCGTGTTTATATCAGATCAACGAAATGCTCAAACAATGGAGAAATCCCAAAACACTCGACGAACTTACTCAGATCTTCCTTGATCATCTCCACTCCAGAATCTCAACCACACCATTCTCACCTACACCCCTTTCTCCAGAGTCTTTGACGATTCTTTCCGAGCTCGAGGAGCTGACAAAACGAGGATGGTGGACGGTCGGATCACAGCCTGCTGTTAACGGCGCAAGCTCCAGCGATGAAGTGGTGGGCTGGGGTCCAAAAGCAGGATACGTCTTCCAGAAGGGATTTGTCGAGTTCTTCTGCGAAGAAAAGGACGTGGAGGAGCTTCAAAAGAGGATTGAGGTGGAGGGCAAGGGGTGGGTGCACTTCTTCGCAGGGAACTACCAGGTAAGCTTCTTCTTGGTTGTTACGAGCTCTGCTGATTGGACTAATGTTTCTTTGTCTGTAGGGAGAGTATCGTAGCAATGTCTCGGAAGACGCAAGGGACGCCGTGACATGGGGTGTCTTCCCTGGTCAAGAAATCATCCAGACCACAATCATCGAGCGCGTGTCATTCTTGACTTGGAAGGTGAGCTTCCCGGTTCGCGAGTTCACCAGTCTTGATTCTGACTTGGTCTTGCAGGAGGAAGCCTTTTCCATCTGGTCCGACTGGGCGTCATGTTATCGCCCGGGTTCCGAAGAACGCAAACTCCTGGAGGGTGTCCGTGACCAGAGGTGGTTAATCAATATCATCCACCACGATTACCAGAACCCTCGTGCGCTATGGGAGATTGTCTTGGGAAAGGACGATGAAGCGGCGTAAGACTCAGACGGCTGATTGTTGGATTCAAGGGGTATGATACGGTATACGATCATGGATGATATCTTGCATAATGTACAGCATGTCAAGTTCAATAGCAATAATCTAATAAGAACAGCAGATCATCAGCGCATTTCCATCCACCATGAAAGGATTGCATACAAAAGAAAAACCTAAGAATCTGCAATCACAAATCTGAAGGTTCCTCTTCATACTCTTCTGTCTCGCCCTCTGCCATAGAATCTCCCTCCGCCATCGACTCTTCCTCCATATTCCCAGTAGCGTCCTCATCTAAATCTTCCATACTCGCATCGAGGTCCTGTGCAGATTCATTCTCCCCTTCATCTTCCGCAGCAGACGGTGCGCCTCCTGAGCCTTCTGATTCATCCGAATCCTCCTCCGCCTGAAAATTTCATTGATAAATATATAAGTGCCAAAATCATAGAAGGCGAAAAAAAAAAGCAGAAAAGCCGCGTACATCGTTCTTTTCTTCTTGTTGTGTCAACGATCGCCCAATGGGAACGAGGAACATGTACCCTCTGTTATGTATCGACGTGGTCTGCTCAACGCAAATCAACAGTCTTCAAGTCTGAAGAGAAAAAAGGAACACGTATGGGACGCACGATATCCTCCAACTCGTTCTCCTCGTCACTCAAGTCGTCCATCTCGCGCTGCAAGTCTCGAAAAGTATTCATATGTTCATAGATGCGTTTCCGTGGCACTGGTACGGGGTGTGGTGGGTTCTGTTTGGGTAGGAGAAGGGGGAAATGGGAGGGTTGGCGAAGGAGTGTTGCTGTTACGACTGGCATTGTGTCAAGTTCATGGAGGTGTTGGTGAACTATTAACGAGGACGGGAATATCACATCACACTCAGTAACCTCCGAATTAAACAATGATAAATCCATCCTTTGGGTCCGAGTCCAACGGACAATAATGATAGTCTGAGTAACGTATTATCTGCCCCGTCGGACAACATTTGATGGAATATTCGACTGCGTCAGAGATTAATAATTACAACTTTCAATACAGATCAACCCTTTACACACAAGTCCTCCAAGGAGACGACAAAGCTATAAACCAGAGGGATAAATTATGAAATCAAGTTTTGCACGTCAGGCAACATGGAATGGTTCCTCGTTGATTTGCGCAAGTTCAACGGCCGGACCCAAAGTCTGATATGCCCGCTTTTAGTCGCTGTGAGTATAGACCGGGGCAGGAATGCGATATCCGTTAAGAGGTCACAATCTATGTGTTTAATCTAAATGGGTTGAGCATTGTTTAATATCCAAGTAAGCGGCAAAGGAGACTTGACATACGAGGACGGGCTGGACGATGGCTGCTTCGTTCCGGGAAGGTGCGGGGTGGTATCGCGGTGATGGGGCGTTTTCGAGGCCGGGAGGTACGCCTGCAGGGAGATAGGATGCGGATTTGTCGCGTCGGAATGCTAGGGATATTGTTGATGACATCGACATGCGTTGGTGGTGTGTTGCCTGAAGCAAGGTGAGCGTGACGGCAAGAGAGGATGAATTGAGATTTTTGTACCTGATACTTTGGACGGTGTAGAGCTCCGCTGGAAAAGTCCCACTGGATGCGGAAGGATATAAGTGATAGAGCAGAAGATAGGTTGATGAAACGCATACCAGAATGAGTTTGTTGTCTTCCCCAACGCTACCGAACCGATACGTACGCCCATCACATCGTAGTTCATCAAACGCAACACCAGCAACGAAAGACGAATGACCTTGACAGCGTGCCACGACGCGTTGCTCCCAAGGAGAAAAGATTGTGATGAGGTCGTCTTGGCCACCTGTTAAGATGAACCGTCCGTCTGGTGACCACGCGACACAGGTTAGTGCACCAAAGTATGATGCATAGCAGTCTACAAGTCTGAATGGGGTTACAGGATCGAAAAAAGCACTGATAAAGATCACGTACTGTTCGGCAAGTGCATCAATTACTCGTAGACAGCCGTCCTCCGAAATTGCTGCGACGTACTTGACATCAGGCGAGAAGACAAAATCTGTTCCAAAGGTTGGAAATATGGGTCAAGGTGCCATATGGAGATATGGAGATTGCCCCACCTACGACGCCTTTGCGAGAGATTCGCCAATGGCTAACAGGGTTCTTGACTACTTTGGAGTCCTTGTCGGATTTTCCGGCCACACTGATGCCAGCCCCGCCGCCAGTCGTAACTGGATGCCATGGAGGCATAGTGACAAAGATGTTGTCTGTGGGGTCCCAGTCCCTCTGGAGCTGTGCCGCAGCTTCCTCTGAAACGGCAGTTCCATGAATGTCTACGTTAGAGGGCCCGCTTGTAGGCTCTTGCGGGGAGAAGGTCCCATCGTCGCGCTCCTTATCATATACAACTACCGTACCGTCTGCGTGGGAGACGAGGAAGAGGGTGGTGGAAGATGGGACCCAGCGTATTGCTGTACACGGTGAATTTGATATGCAACCCTGTTTATTGAGGCGGCCATATCGCGAGGTGATGGGGTCTGTGAGAAGGGTTAGGTGAATAGTCATGTTGGGCTTGGTAAACGAAATGGACGGACCTAGCCAGACGAGATCTCCAGTATTAAAGCCAATGATGACGTCGAGGTGTTCACAGGAAGCAGTTGACTGGTTAATATCGTGGCACGTTGGGTAGGCAGCAAACAGGATTCTTGCGAGAGGTTCCTGCGTGTAAACTGAGCGGCGTTTACACCAGTACAAGGCGAATCATACCTTTGCCTTGGATCCAGCCTCGACCATCAAGAAATTCTTCCCGACATTATAGCAGAGCAATGTCAGGTCACCTTGCTTGGATTGGAGCATCTTCGACCAGCCTTCGCCGGTCTGTATCCGCGTCACAAATGTTGACGACGTTGTCCGCATATTATGTTTTGGTCGTGTGCCATGTTTCTTCCGCCCGCCTCCGGAGGGAGAAAAGATGGACTGTTGTTCTGGCAGCGGACTGGCTGGGTTATTTTCCGGGATGGGTGATAGAAGGTCGTTCTCCTCCGGTGTATCGCTGCTTGAGAGGCTGTAGCCGTCCTCTTTAGAGCCAGAGGCACTCTTGTCCCTTTCCCTGTCCTTGTCCTTATCCTTATCCCTCTTAGCGTCCTTGTTTCCCCCGAGTAGCTGGGCTAACCCCGGCGGGCCGCCACCCTGGGGTTTTGCAGGGGGAACGCGTATGACTACGCTGGATACTTTTGTGGAATGGAGGACGGGAGTTGTATGTGATTGAGCGAGGGAGGGTTTGTGTTCCTCTGTGAGGGAATAGACGCCTTCTGGGGCGACAAAGGTGGCTTCGTTTTCCATGATGAGGCGGGGAAGAGATGATGTGTATTTCTGAATTGATCGCTTCCCCTTCCAATGACACCTCACCTTCCCACTACTCAAATATATGCTAAGCCGGATCTTAGCCACTCCGCTCTCTAATGCTTACCACCACAAACTCCCTTCGTAGTCTCTCTCTCAGAAGACTCCCCACCGTCTGGGTACGTCCAAACCCTTCCCTCCCTCGACCATACCACTCACCCCAGTTCCAGTCCCGCCGGAATTCGACCAAGGTCGAGCCGCCCCCTGCCGGAGGCCATGCACCGTTGATTGCAGACTCCAAACTCCTCAAGAGTACTAGAGACTCGGCTCTAAGGACCCCCGGAATCAACTGGGTCGACGAGGACGCAAGCGATATCGTCGGTGGTCGCGAAACTCGCAAGATGAATACTTACCAGGCCGTCCGGGACGCGATGAGGTAAATCCCATCTCCTTCCTCTTGTATTGCTGACGCTAATTTTTTTTTCTAGCATCGCATTGGGAAAGGACGACAACGCCGTCGTGTTCGGGGAAGATGTTGCTTTTGGTGGTGTCTTCAGGTGTACTATGGTCCGTCTGGAATTTGTCCGATTCCCATTTCATCTACTCACCTTCCATCTAGGGTCTTGCGGAAGAATTTGGTATGTTCCCTCGGCACGAGCGTTATTCTATGAATCCTCAACAAACCAGGTCGTGAACGCGTTTTCAATACGCCTCTAACGGAGCAGGGTATTGCTGGGTTCGGTATTGGTTTAGCCATGATGGGGCACACTGCCATTGCGGAAATCCAATTTGCAGATTACATCTTCCCTGCCTTTGATCAGGTACGTGTATCTGGAGCTTGACCTCTGAACTTATCACTCAGAACGGGTCGGTTAGATCGTAAATGAAGCTGCCAAGATCCGGTACAGGTCCGGCGGCTCTTTCAATGTCGGAGGGTTGACAATTCGAACACCAACTATGGCTGTCGTAGGTACCATGAAGCCGCACCATTGTGAAATAGTAATCCGAATGCCTCTAATCTAGGGTCATGGTGGTTTATATCATTCACAATCCCCTGAAGGGTTCTTTATGGGTGCTTCAGGTCTAAAGGTACATCTCCATAAAACACGGAATCCTCACCCTAACATTTATCGCAGGTCGTCATCCCTCGATCCCCGCTCCAAGCAAAGGGACTTCTCTTGGGTTCCATCCGAGACCCAAACCCTGTCATCTTTATGGAACCCAAAATCCTCTACCGTTCAGCAGGTACGCCGTGCACACTCCAGCACATTTCCTTCAGTCTCATGTTCACGTGTCCTGCATAGTGGAACAAGTACCCGTAGACGACTTCCAACTCCCACTCGGCAAAGCAGAAATCCTCATACCAGGCTCCGACCTCACCTTACTCACATGGGGTACTCCCGTCTACAACTCTGAAAACGCCATTCACATGCTCCAGAACCCCCCTCCAACGCTTGAGAAACTTGTCCCAGCATCCCTGAGATCGGCCAAGATAGAACTTATAGATTTGAGGTCAATTTTGCCATGGGATGTCGAGACAGTCGTTGAGAGTGTTAAGAGGACAGGACGGTTGGTTATTGTGCATGAGGCAGGAATGACGGCTGGTGTTGGTGCCGAGATTAGTGCAGAGGTGCAAAAGAGGTGTTTCCTCAAGCTTAACGCCCCGGTGAAACGAGTGACTGGTTGGGAGTGCGTTTCATTCCTTTCGCCCTATAATTGTTGTTTGCTGATAACCCGGCGATAGCCTTCCTAATGCTCTCCAATACGAGAAATTCCACATGCCGGACTCTATTCGCATCCTCGACGCACTTATAGAGACATTGGCATACTGATACAATGATACCACCGCATAACCACTTATTTCCTGATTACAAGGCATTTTATAACAATGTTATACACATTTTAATCTGGCTCTGCGTTTTCATTGGACCCAAGTTATCAAAGTTCCAGATTGCAATAACGATGCACTGATCCATCAATTTTGAACCTGGATTGAAGCCAGCTTCCCTGCCGGAAGGAGCTTTTGTTCGTACCATCCACGGGAGCTGGTCGGACCTGCCCGCCGCGAAAAGGTTGATTCTAGCTTTTGAATTTTTTGGGTTGTGACGTTTTTGATTCAGAGATCTGGTACTGTATCGCCGCCACAATCGGAATGCGTCAACTACCCATCTCGCCACGAAATCTACACTACCCAACAACAGCGTTTCATTGATGGACCTCTGGCAACCCATCTACACCCTATCTCATTCCTGCCAAGACATTAGTTGAAAGCCACTGGCAAAGTACCTTGGGAGGTTGCTAGCGCCACTCTTCTCTAGTCTGCATGAAGGTCGCCGGTCGACTATGGAGCAGCTATCATATCAATTTATCTTTTCAGTCTGTCCTTGCTCGTCAAGGTTATCCGTCGATGATGGAATTCAGCGACAACTTTCCGGGATACCCGAGCACATCCAACGTTGGTCCCTCGGAAACATAGCCTTCACAGTTGCGACCTAGAGTACACTGAGAAATATGACCCCACACCGAAGTCTATCATGGCTTGATGATTTATGAAATGTGGTACGTAATAACGATAGCCTCGGTAACAAAAGCTTCAGGATGCAACGGCGGGATTCGAAATGGAGAAACAAGCCAGGGGGAGGTCAATATAGGAGCCGTGCATGTGTTGGGTTGGCCAGATGGGTTCATCACCTGCCATCATTTCACTAGTTAATACGAACCTGTGTGATGTCTCTTGAAAAGGAATAACAAATGCCAAGGAAAACGGGCATGCTCCTCAGTAATCCCTAGCTTCAGCAGTCCCTTCTCAATACGCCTAACGGTCAGACCCTTGTCGCTCTTTACTTTTTGTTTTTCGATTTTAAGCTCTTATTCCATCTCATGCCGTGGCGACGCGTCGATTGGCTCACCTGCGCCAACCTATTCTTAGCAATCTCATGGCGGACACTATGTTCTGCAGGTTACCGGTGGCCTTCACCACAGTACGATGCTTTGGAGACGTTTCTGTATGAAGGGAGGAGGTATGACGGTTCGAACATGGCTTCATTACAACATCCATGCAAGACGAGGTCGGATACTGGCGCGTCGATCGGGGCGGAGTGGTTGAGGCTTGCATTCCACGATTCTGCGACGCATAATGCCGCAACTGGGACTGGGGGGCTGGATGCATCGATTGCCTTTGAATTAGACAGAGAGGAGGTGAGTCTGGTCGGTTCGAGAAAAATGTGGTCTATGAATTTCTGTGGTCAGAACATTGGACAAGGGATGAATATCAGTTTGGCTGATCTCGAGTCGTTCTCTAACAAATATGTCTCTCGTGCGTTCCATCCCTATGTCATTTAATTCACGTGTGTTGATACATCTGTTCGGTCTTTGACTGACAGGTTCTGATGTAATGGCTATTGCAGCAACCTTCGCCGTTGCTTCCTGTGGAGGTCCTTTAATTCCCTTTCGTGGTGGACGCATTGATGCACTCAGTGCAGGACCCTTTGGAGTGCCGGAGCCTCAACAGGATCTGCAGACTCACACCGAGATCTTTCGTCGACAAGGCTTCTCGTCTACGGAGATGATTACTCTCGTTGCTTGTGGACATACGTTAGGAGGTGTCAGGAGCTCTGATTTCCCAGGCATTGTCCTTCAGGAAGGAGATCCGGAGCGGCCTACCTTCTCGAATTTCGATAGCTCAGATCACTTCGATGATCAGGCGTGGGTATCAGATTTATCACTTTACACCCCGTAGGTGAAGCCAGGCTTATTTTATCTAGAGTGCAGCACTATCTGGATGGGAGCACAAAGAACCCGCTTGTCGTACATAAGAACAGGACCATCACCTCCGACCTACGGATTTTTTCCAGTGACAATAATGTGACGATGAAGAGGTGGGATCCATATAAACTTTCGTGCATGGATTCGTGTTGATTGCGTTCTGCCCCAGTTTGGCTTCGCCGGGCGCATTTTCAGATTCATGTCAGACTGTCCTAGAAAAAATGCTCAATATGGTTCCTTCAAGCGTGACCTTGACCGAGCCAATTACTCTTTTACATGCGAAAGTGTTTAATGTGCAGTTGACACTCGAACATGGAGAACTCATCTTCAAAGCGTCACTTAGGGTATGTCATCCTTACTTTCTTTCTTTATCATCTGCTTATCTCACATTCACTTAGCTTACACAACCTGTGAATGCAACCCCAAGTAAGAACAGAATAATACGAATGTTCTGGTGCGATCGCTACGGGGAGAGCAAAGATTGCTCTGAGCATACAAACGTCGCTGTCTCAGCTACACGCAGTCAGGATGATCCCAGCATCTCTCCAATTACGGAGCGGCTTGGCTATTACTTTCTCAACTATCAATTCGTTGTCAGGATCGATCCCTCAAATTCTATCTCGCTTTTCTGGTTTGAAAAGGACGAGCATAATGGGTCAGCACCGACAATCATTGATAACGATGGGGCAGGATATCGGCTGGATCAGGATCGAATTTTGTATGTCCCGATGCTTAGTGCATTGGATTTCACCGGGAATGACATGACGACCAAAGTTTATCACATCATTGCTGCAGTGAGTAGACTTTTTCCTAAACGTAGAGTCGCTCCGACTAATTTTGAGTTCCCAGGTTCGTAACGACGTTTCCCCATCCCGAGTTTATGTGAACGCCTTCGACAGCGCCATCCCAAATTACGGACCTCTCCTGAATTTAACCCAGGAGCTTGTGCCAAATTCAACACTCCCAACTATTCACGGCTACGATTTCTATACCACTTCCTTCAAGTCTGTTGGACTTCAGCTTACTGTTGACTTACACGCTGTCATCGGTGATGTTACCTACTCTGTTGATTTTCAGCAGACATACTTCTTGGGTACCGGGACCCCGTATACTCCTCCGACAAGCTCTAATATCACGGCGACTGTAAATCGTCTTCCCGGGATTTCTCAATCTACGTCTATGTCGTTGAATACACGCACTTTTGTCATTTTAGTATCGTGTACTCTCGTGCATCTTTTCTTAGGACCTATTTTTTTGTTCTAGTATATGCCATAACCAGGTTAGAGTCAGACTATGCACACCGCGTGTTGAAGGAGAGACACGTGATGGTTTATCAGGATTAAATATTAACTAGCATTTGACCCGTGCTTCGCACGGTTGGTGGTACTTAGTGAAATGGTTACTTTGCAAGATGATTGTTTGAGTATGGACTATAAATACAAAAATTATTATAGCATTATTTCTGCTTCGCTGAAGCGCGGGTACTTGGGCCTGCTTCATTGGTAATCGCTGCAGTTGCCTGTCGCTTCGAAGGTGGGGTTGGTGTGGCAGGGTCCTCGGATGCATTAGCTGGCCTTTTCCTCTTCAAAGGCAATAAGCTTTTGCGAGTAGAAGGCGATCCATCTACATTGAAGGGGGTTCAATTTTAGTGATAATTTCCCTATAAAAATGAAAAATATGCACCTTTCTGGTTTTTGGGCGTCAGAGGAATATTTCCTGTTGCATTACCCATGAACTGGATGTTCGAGATGGAGATGTGGAAGTGATCGAGTTGGTCAGTTGCACCAGGGTTCTTCTTGAATGCGACACCAGTAATGAAACCATCAATAGATACCATGCAATGGTTATAGGGAAGGGGTTTCTTCTCTGCAAATCGCTTCGTCTGAGGGAATGAGCAGTGGCAGGGAGTCAATGGAGCTGCAGTCTTGGGGTCGATGCCTTTGAAGAGGCCGATGTATTGCTCGACGTTGATCATAAATTCAGATTTGTTGCGATCACAGTGGGAAACCACACCAGATATGTGGACAGCAATGGGCTGTTGCTCGTCGAGATTGGTTGGTGGGATCTCAGGGGACAGTGCCCTATGTGAGGACCAATATTCGTGTGCGAGGTGGGCTGGAATTCCAGCAGTAATGATCTATAAAATAACTCACAATGATTAGCGTGCTTCTCCTTTGGTTCCAGATTGAACATACCCAGTCAATTTCACCAATAAAGTGGTAAGAGTCGAGAGTTGCATCTGAGAGTTGCAAGGAAGGCTTCAGTGCCTCGTTCATCAATGCGAACTAAGGAAAGTTGTCAACTTATAGCTAGGTGCAGTACAGAAATTTATGGCATACCGTTGCATGTATGAAGTATAAGGCAGTGCTGCCCTCAGCAGGAAAGGTGGTTTCAGTCATATTGTAATACCGGAGGCAGCCAGTCAAAGTTTCACAGTTCGAAGCTCCAAGATAGACCTCAGCATCAAGAAGAAGAGCTGAGGTGTTTCCTTCGCAGCGAGGATTTGCTAAAGCCACGACAGCAGAGATTGTTGCAAGTCCAGTACTGGCTTGCGAAGCTACGGGCATAGTATAGGCAGCAAAGGATTAGAGCGAATAAAACAGTGAAAATAGGAATAAAGAGCTCAAGTCAAGTCGCGCAGAAGCTGGTCTGCACTGATGGGAGTGCTGTTTCTAAGTCCTCGAATATTTATATGTTCTCAT
>JAEUWJ010000840.1:0-17571 GCA_018524395.1 Podaxis carcinomalis
GGACGATCCAGACGTGATCAAAGCGCGACTTACAGCTGTATCCATCGCGAGTCTCATATGCTGTTCTGGGGTCTACGCCCTCCTACACTCCTTCACCCCCTCTCCCTCCCCGTCACTATGGGATTTGTTATACTGTCTGGGGTTCATACTACATCAGTAAAATAAATATACTACTTTTTCCCAACTTATTATGCCTTATAAATAAAAATAAGGCATATATAAGGCTTTTTGGTTGAGCAGGTTTTATGGTTACTTTTTCTAAGCTTTTTCTTTCCTTGAATGAGCCTTATAAAAATGAGAAAACTTATGGCAGTCTTCTCCTGTAAGGTCTATAAGTCCACCGGAAATCTATCTATAAGTCAATTTAAGTAAATATCACAATATAAGGATTGTTTAAGGCCATAGAAGATATATATTAATATAGGGATCAAGGCAGAATAAGGTTCCAGAAATCTTGCAATAAGGGACATTCACAATTTTCAAGGCATTAAAGGGTAAGTCTTAAGATAGGGATTAAGGCGGAAATAAGTCTTCAAAAATGTTACAATAAGGGACATTCACAATTTTTAAGGCATTAGAAGGTAAGTCTTAATATATGCGTAAATGTAGGGATAAGATTTTTAAACGTCACAAAAAGGATCATGAAAAGGTATTTAAGGGATACAAAGGATAATGTAAATATGGAGATAAGGATTTAGAGCAGAGAAACATATCCTCTATTAAATGACAAAAATGGAATAAAAGGATTGTATGAGGTACCAGAATAGTGGTTTGATGTTAACTAAAAGGTGACACTAAGAATACTGATTCAATCAGACAATTGTGAAGAATTCACTCACAAAACCCGAGGCATATCAGACTTTCTTGCCTTTGCCCTTTTGCTTCGAAGCTGGGACTGCATCAATCTTGCTTGACGTTGAAGACTTCGGGCGAGCTTAGGATAGTTCAGCATTTAATGTCATGGCATTAAATTCTGACACATACCAGATGGCGTTGCATGGTTTTGTCTTGAACTGGACAAAGCAGCATGCATCTTCGATGAACTGAGCTTCTTGGTCTTTAACTCCTTCCTCGATGATGCTACGGTTTGTGATCCTGACCCCTGGGAGGACCTACCAGGCTTGCTTGAGCTTGGGAAGTGTGATGTCTCTGGCGGAGGTTCCAAGATCAGGGAGGAGCTTCGGAGATCAGCCAGGTTACCCCAACCCTCAACAATCTGTTCTTCATCAACATCACTCTCAGAACCCGAACCATTGGCAATGTTGCACCGAGGGTCATCCTCATCAGTTGACTCCTCACCGAACATGCTATGTCCAGTTTTGACGTAGTTCTGGGCCGCCTCAATGATTTCATCCATCTCCGGATCAGGGATATCCTTAATTGACGAAAGATATTGAGTAGTCTTTCTGCCCCATGCGGATGAAGCAAACGCGGTATGACCAGCAGTCTCTTGACCTTTACCATTGACAAGAGTCTTGAACTCAATCCTCAAGGTCTTCTTCTTTTGTGCTTCTCAAACCTTTATGACCGTAATATAGCCATCAACCCAGAGCTTAAGGGCTCTTTCAGCCTTAGAACACAGAGTCAGTATTTTGGATCGAAAAGGTGTCTGGGACTCACTGCGGCAGCAGCCAATGCAAGGGCACCCCTGGGATATTCATCGAAGTCAATGGCCAAACCATCAACCCAGGTGGTACTCTCAATAGCCTTCAGATGAGCGGCAAAGCACCGCAGGATGAGGACATTTTGAAAGCATCTGCGGAAACGCTAACTTGAGTCTTGAGAATGTGCGCAGTGAGATAGCTGTGATACGTACCGTTGAGTCTTTCCTGTTTGCATGACTGTAAATGAACTTCTGAAGGTCGAGCTGCTGGCCAGCCCATTGGCGCCGCTTGTTGTCCGAGTCACCGAACTTCGGATTAGCATCGAAAAACTCCACCAGAGACCAGACAGCGGTATACTGGATGTTTGTTCGCCAGCTATCACTGAGCCGCTGGAGAGCCTGCCACGATGTTAGCAAGAAGAGTAACAGGGATCTGGGATGCACCATTCTGAACTCAGGACTTTTCTTCTTGTCCTTAAGTTTATAGCCATCGCCTGCGTAGATTCGGCTGATAGTTTCAAGACTCTTGACAAGCTCAACACCCTCAGACTTCCAAGGATCACGAGTACCCTTCCAGCGCATAACATGGGCCATTATCTTGGGGAATACAGCACGAATACTTGACGCGAGCTGATCTGTCTTGACTCGGTTGCGCAGCCCCTGGGCAGTATCTGGCTCCTCAACTTTGACAAGGCCCTCCAGTGGTGAAATTAGCTTCTATCAAAGAGAACATGGCAGATAGGACATACCCGGCTGTTGAGGTGCTGCTTTCCCTTGAGTGGGCTCTTGACAGCGTACGTCCTCTCGGCACCATCTCTCTCATCGTGATCAGACAGTCCTCCTTCCGCATCAGTATTATCATTGACCTCAACGACTGGGCAGTTGCGGGGGTGCAGGCTCCGAGCTGGGTTTGCCACACCCTTGCTACTGGCTCTAGAGAACATTCAACGTTAGGAGTTAGACATAATAGTCATGTGAAGTAGCCGAGACTCACCCTTGTATGTGATTTGATCTTGATGAAGCACCTTTGCTGTTTGTCAACATCGCCGCCTCATGGAAGTCACAAGGTCAATCAACAGTCGTTGGAAACAATGAACGCCCTTACCTTTTTCCCACCGCTCACACTTTTCATCTCAGCCATCATCTTCCCTTTCTTGTTTCCCACCACATTTGCTCCTGCATGTTTCTTACCTGGCTTTTCAAGCGGTTGAACAGGAGCTCCCTCCTCTTCTGAATCTGTCTAATGGGAGAGGTAAGCAGATAGCTTGGCCTCAAAGTCAAGGAACTCACAATATCCATGTCCACAGTTTGCTTTGCTATCGATTTCTTGGGAGGACGGGATTGCTGGGCTGCTTTGCTGGGTGCATCCTGGCATGGCATTGCAGGTTCAGTTTTTTGAACCTTCTTCGGAGGTGCTGGTTCAGAGTCGGAGTCCTTGTGAGCAACATGCACATCAATGAGGGATCTTAACTGATTCACAAATATCACTTACAGAATCTCTGACCATCACGCGCTGCCTTTTCGAGGCTGACACCTGAATCTCCTCTTCAGGATCTTCTTCGCTGCCCTCAGTGAAATTTCCTAGACATCCATATGCAGTTAGTTAGGGCTCGTTCGCAGGAACACAACATACCTTGCATCCCCTCATCGTCACTCACGCCTCCCATTTCGACATCCTCTGGTTCAACTACTCGTGTATTGCATCCGTCATCCTCATCTCCCTCGCTACTATCTTCATCTGACTCTGAGTCTTCCTTATACCCGTCACTGCTGGATTCGTCGACCTCTTCACCTTCACTGTTTTTGTCACCATCTTTGTCTTCCTCATGCGCACCGTCTTCATCTCCCTCGCCTTCACCATCTGCATCTTCTTCACCTTCACCTTGAGGCTCCCAATCAGCGTGACCTTGATTTGGATGCTCCTCTCCTTCACACCCGCGCTGAAGCTCCTCGTCAGCACAATCTTGAAATACGAGTTGCTCATCGAGTTCCTCAACAATATCCATTATAGGTTCCTTGACAGCGTTTCGTAAATGCTGCTGAAGATCCTGGACAGCGGCTGAGATGTCAACGCCAGCCTTCCTTTTCCCCTTTTGTTTGACGGTCCCCTCGATGTCAGTCAGGTCCTCCGCTTCCAAATCTGACTCGTCGAGCACTTTGGTCCCGCTGCCCTTTGCCTTCCGAGCTTTACCGCCAAGGGCAGCTGCCTTCGCCTGCCGTTTTGCCTGTTCCTTCTTGAAAGGACCTCCTGGTGTCGTCTCATCAGCATATTCTGCTGCACTTTCCTCCTCCGTTTCTGCTATATGCCTGATCCTTTGTTTGAATGTGGCAGCTATTGCATGTTCTGTCCTGGTTATCTTGTCCACCTTAGCTTTCCTCCCACCGGGCTTTTTAGCACTCTCCAAGACAATGAGCCCAGGGTGAGTTGTCTTATTCCGTGGTCGCGTCTCCATTACCATGCTGAAGTATGTCCTAATATGTCCTAATTAGATTCCAGATGTCTGTTGAACACTGACATACCTGTATAGGACGCTCGCTAGAAGGTGGTGAAAGTGAGAAAGGAACTAGGGTCCCAGTGGTTCGACATGTCATGAATTCAATTAAGTTGAATTTCCGCCTAGCCTAACATCACATGCCCAATGAATGCCATGCGCACCTTTTGAACTTGTTATTCAGATCAAAAAACTGCTGCTCTGTATAAAAGCCGTATGGTTTGCAGTAGACGTTCAACCAACTACATGAATCCTCACCAAACAGACTTTGATACTAAGTGTCCTGTCCCTGGCTGCAAGCAGTGGTGTAAAGGCCAACTTGGTTTACGCCAGCATCTCAAGAAGGGGCACAAGAATTCACCCCTTGACGAGGTGACTTTGACACAAGCTGTATGTCATTCTCCCATAGTGATATAGCAACAATGCTCAATCCTTTATTCGATTCCTCGGTAGACTCCTGAATTTGATTCGCGCACTTCAGGATCTCAACAGGAAGCCGACGTGGATCTTGATGAGGGTGCTTTTGGATTTACGGGGCATCCCACCCTCCCTAATTCGTCACCTCGGTCAACGGTTTCACTTTCATTATCTTCTACGCCTTCAGAAACTGGTGGTGATGCTGATGTCAATTAAGTTCCATCATGGAATCATGTCCCAATCTTCCAGTGTGGTCGCTATGCTACATCAACCGGCATCCTCTCATCCGAGTCTCTGCTGGGCTCTTATTATACAGATCTGAGCCTTGGATCACCATCTTCTGTGAATGCCGGTTCTCTTGGACCTGACTTCGGTGAGTATTCTTGAGGATTGCTGGGCTGAATGTGGGTCATTCTGATTATATATCATCTAGACATTGGATCGCCTCCAAGCCAGGCCTCAAATGCTGATTTTTCGGCGCAACATGGTAGCGACAATGATAGCGGCACACCCTATCGGGTGTATCATCCATTGCTCACAGGTCTGTCCATTCGCCTGCAGAGTTGGGGGTGTTCTTGATGCATATCATAAAGGTGACATCTGCGAGCCTGACCCTGCCGTCCTTGCAGCTATTGAGAAGACTGCCGATGAGTGGTTTCCTTTCGATAATTGCACACAATTCGAAGTTGCGGATTTTCTCTACCGGTGTGCTGAGATGTCCACTGGCAACATCGACACAATATTACAGATATGGGAAGCCTCTCTCGCTACTCATAGTGATCATGCACCATTCTCAAACCATACCAACATGTACCGCCGGATTGATGCTATCCCTTACGGAGAGGTACCTTGGAAGTCATTTACTATCGAGTACACTGGAGACAAGCCTGCGGAGGGGCCATGTCCCTTGTGGATGGAAGAACGCCAGATTACATGGTATTGGGACCCTATGCTTGTGCTGCAAAGGATGGTTGCAAACAGTGATTTCGCCGGTGAGTTTGACTATGTCCCTTACCATGAATACGCTTGTGGAATCCACCAGTTCCACGATTTCATGTCAGGAGACTGGGTGTGGAAGCAGGCGGTATGTGAAAGTTGATCATCTTGATTGTGAATCTGATACAAAAATGGACAGACTCTCATTGCTACTGCCAACCCACATGCCCGTGGTGCCTTTTTCATTCCTATCATTCTTGGGAGCGATAAAACCACGGTATCTATAGCAACCAGCAATAATGAGTATTGGCCGGTCTACATGTCAATTGGAAATATCTGCAACACCACTCGCCGTGCTCACCGAAATGGCATTGCAGTTATCGCCTTCTTAGCGACACCCAAGGGTAAGTGACACCTGATCCAGTGGAGGGCTAGATGGCTAATTCATTTAACGATCAACTAGCTGAGAAAGAGAATCACAATACGAATGAGTACCGCAAATTTCACTGCCAGCTGTTCAGTACCTCGCTCTCCCAAATCCTTTCCTCAACTCGTGCAGCCATGCTGTCTCCAAGACTGCTGAAATGCCCAGACGGCAATTATTGACGGTGCATTTTTGGCCTCGGGCCTTACATCGCAGATTATCCGGAACAGTGTTTCATTGCTTGCGTCGTTCAGGGATGGTGCCCGAAGTGCGTCGAAGATTGCAATCTACTTCTTTTGAGTCTTGTCTTATGTCTTACATCCCCTTCTTTCTCAGATGTCTGTCCCCTGCAAACAATCTTGATGGCGACCTGACCCACATCACGCCACGGACTGAAAAACATACTGCCGAAGTAGTTTACAACTTTGAACTTATCCATGCATGGGATGGTTTTGGTATGATTGGTGATGTTGTGGTAAGCTACCACCTTTGTTTTTGTGGGTTTGTATGCCATTGAAACAAAATCCTACAGCCTTTTACTGAGAGTTTCCCTCGGGCTGACATCCATGAACTCATGACCCCCGACATACTTCATCAAGTAGTCAAAGGAACTTTCAAAGACCATCTCGTGACCTGGATTGGCCAGTACCTCCACCTTACTCATGGGGCTCGACGAGCAAAGAGCATAATGGATACTATTGATCGAAGGTTTGTCGCGACATAGGAGCTTCAAGAGTGTTTGTGATAACACTGTTTCCCAGGATTGCTATTGTGCCTTCATTTGCAGGGCTGCAGTGCTTCCCTAAAGGCCATGACTTCAAGCAGTGGACGGGTAATGATTCCAAGGTGCTCATGAAGGCAAGTCCATTCCATTCACATGTTAATCTGCTGATTCCAGTTTCTTAGGTTTATCTCCCTGCTTTGCGAGCCTACGTTCCTCGCGACATGATCTGAGCACTCCACGTGTTCCTTGAATTTTATTATATCGTTCGAAGGGACGTTCACGGCACCAATTCACTGCAAGCAGTCGATGCCACCCTCAGCCGCTTTCACCAATACCGCGAAATATTTGTCAAAACCGGTGTTTGTAAACCCGATTCAAATCCACCCTGGCAACACGCTCTGGTCCATTATGCTCACTGTATCCGGTTGTTTGGCTCGCTGAACGGTGCCTGTACGTCGTTAACTGAATCCAGGCATATTACTGCTGTGAAAAAGCCTTGGAGGCGATCGAACTGTTTCAACGTGCTGAAGCAGATGCTCAAGACAAACAGCCGCCTCGACAAACTCCTTGCTGCTCGGACTGAGTTCGTCCATCGTGGCCTGCTTGGAGGGGACATTTCTGAAGATCCAGGTCCGAGTGAGTATCGTTCGATGTCATTTCTGGTTCGTATATAACCTGGGGAGTATTGCAGCAACTGGTGATATAGATGACCCCCAGTCAGACAATGACGATGAACTTAGCATTTGTCATTTTCTGCAGTCTGAGCCATCAACTCAGCTGTCTCAATCAGTTACCGGTATGCTTCACTTATGTATCTTGCCTTCTGGAATATTTATTTATCCCCTAGCCCGAAGACTCGAACCAGTTGATGTTGCCGACCGCCTTTCTCTCCCTCGGTTTCCTCACCTTCTGCTGGACTACCTAAAGGAGTATGCACCATCTGGGACTTCAAACACGGACGAATTTCATATGCAGCAGCTTGCTTATCTTCAACTGAACCTCCATCCGTCAGCCATCGCTACATTCCAATCAAGTGATTCATCCGGTCCTGCAGGCATCCGCTGGGAGCGCATTCGTGCTGTCGACTCATGGATGGGTGGTTCGGGCCGCTATGATACGGTGTTCATCTATAGCAGACCGGATGCCACCACCATCTCGGGGGGCCTGGAAATTGGTCGTGTGAAACTATTCTTCTCGCTATCATTGCCCAGTGGACCTCATGCCTGTGCTATGGTGCAGCAGTTCGGTTTTGTCGGAAGAGATCCTGACAAAGATATGGGCATGTGGGTTGTTCGTCCGCTCTTCCATAATGTGGTGCCAAGGTTAAGGATCATTCCAATTCGAAAGGTCTTTCATGCAGCGCATTTGATTCCTGTCTATGATGCGGCATCGATTACGAACAAGTTTTCATTCATGCAGACTCTTGATCATTACCGAAAATTCTATATAAACAAATTTGTTGATCACCACGCTTTCGAAATCGCCACCTAGCCTTACTTGTATCTTATGGCCCTTGGGCCTCTTGTTTTTGGACTTACAGAGCCTTTCCTGTAACTTAGACCTGCCTTTTCAACCTTACCCCAGTGCTTACGGATTCCTCTGGAAGTATGCCTGTGTATATGTAGTTTATTTGAACGTTGTATTAAAGACTTTGAACGCTACCCGCAGCATTAAGAGTTCATACTACACAACTTCGTGATCGTATTCAGAGTGGATTTGCGTCGCAGTGCTTGAGTATCAGCAGATCACCCTATTTTTGATCGTGGCAGCAGTAGTAACGTGATCATGGAACCCTAAGAATCAATCGTAACTTTGTGTGTTACTCAACAAAACACCTCGTGTGCCTTAAGACTAAGGGTATGCAAGATCCTCTCACTCCCCAATCCAAACTGTGGCCGTTGAACCATCATTCGCGCTTTGAGGCAACATTGGTCCTCCTGACACTTTCCCTCTTGGCCTGTTTCCTAATAGCGCAATACCTCATTAACCTCCCTAACAGCGCTTAACTTTTGCTGGCAAGTAGCTGGAGGATGTGTGCACCTCTGTGCCACAAATGTCCAGAAGTGGTCAACTCTCCGCCCCGTCCTCTGCCCCATAGTTGTATACAGATCAAACCTCTACAAGCAAGAGAATCGCTCTCGAGGTTGTTTCTTTGGGTGTGATCGAGGATTGATGGTTGGATGATATTACTCGAAACTTGGTCATCATGTGAGGTTAGTAAACCTTCTCCACCTCTTAGTCACCTCAACAGCAAGAAAGTGAGCATTCTCATTGTCAAGTGATCCTCCCCTTATCTCCTAACTACCTCCAAACCGTTCACATTGCAGATATTTCTATCATTCCTTCCCAACTCGAACCACCGAAACCACGAGAAATACTGACCAAGGCGTCAACCGCCTCAGTAATCGCTCTACATGCACCTCCTTTGTCAATATCACAATGAAACGTGATGGGATCCTTGCCATTGCTGCACCGTTCCTCCAACAGCCCTCGTGATCTGGTGTTCCCGCCAACTCCGTGTTATCTCTCACCAACTCCAGCCCCATCAGTCCCAGTGCTCTGTTGACCTTTGCTTCGCCCGCTTCCTTCAACACTCCTTCATTGCCTCATCTCCTGAGTGTTCATATACTCCATGATACTGCTAGCCTTTCTCCTCCAACTTTTCATATGATCTCAACAATGGTGGCGTGGTTTTGGAGGTTCTAGTTGGAATTACAACAGTAGCACAGGTTCTGCTACCAGCTTATGCCTCGACTGCTTCCCGGCCACACCGTTTCAACCCACTGGTGTCCCACCCGTCACCCCCTTCCCCTTCCGCAACAGCAACTTAGTGTTAGTATTTTAACCAATTATGCGAAATTTATTCGCTGACTGCTTGATATAGTTGTCATGAGACCATCAGGAAGCAGTGGATTGAATCTGAGTGAAGGAGGCTTGATGAGTTCTGCGATAGCTACACCTATCTGAAGGAAACACCTCCTACCTCCAACCAAAAGTCAAAGCAAGCGCCTCTCTGCCCAGTCGATGTATGTTTGTCAGCCAGGAGATTGCACCACCTTACTCATGATTTCTAGCTACCGACCACATCCGGCACCTCGGGACCATCAAGGAGCAGCTTGTGGCCTAGGCTGATGACTGCTAAAACCCGAAGTCCACTGTCTCCATGGTCTTATTGAGACTCTTATGCTGGTCTTTCCAAGTAGCTATCCAACTCCGATGATGAGTCCTGGAAGAGCACATTCTCATACTATTCCCTCCCATGACTGCCTCCGAGTCGCATTTCTTCCCCCAACGCCATATGAGCACACTACACGTGTTGTCTGTGGTCCTTTGTCCCACAGCATCAACATCCAGGGTGAGGGCATGGAGTCATTGAAGTCGCGATTACATGACCTCCTTCAGGACAATGCAGGCGTCTCATCACCTCTTCCCTATATGTCATCGACTCACTTCCCTTCTTCTCTTACTCGGGCGACTCCACAATCATCTCGGAAAGTGGATCTGCCGTCTCGATCCCCATCTCATTATGGGGTTTCATCTTCGCAACACCGTGTAAACCCTCTCTTGTCATCTAAGCAGGGCGCTAGTGAACGTTCCAGGCTTCACCCCAAATATCTGTTTCATATGTACCACCTTCGACTGCTGTACCTCCTGTACCTCCAGCTCTGGTCTTCTCTCATGCCAGTAAAGCGCTATGGCTACTGAGAAAGAATGCAAGGAGAAGAAGGAACAAGAACATGAACGCACTCTCGCCCGTTGGTACTCAGCAGCTCGCCAAGTACAAGGCTATTGTCACCTGTGTCACCGCCATTGAAGAATTGGCTGGTGTTTGCACCATCCTTTGTTCTGAAAAGACTAGCACCCCACCACCAACAAGCTTACAATTGATTGCAACACCATCCGTACCTATCGTCCATTCTCCACAGATGATATTATTCTCCTTGCCGCCGACACTCACTTACAGAGAATCAGGATGCCATCGATGCCTCCGTTGTTGCTGCCATTGGTGATCCTTCTCGCGCTTGCACTGGCATCAAGCTTCCCGACTTCAGGCACTTCAACCCCGTCGACAAGCGTACCAAAATCACCTACCTTGAGGAATCTACTGGAAAGCTGAAGCATGTCACCAAGGGTATGACCGGTGTCATCATCGAACTTTGCAGCTGCAATAAAACCCAGGAACTCGAGAACAGACCCGAAGCCAACATTGAAGAACATGCTACCCGTGGCCTTCACTCCCTTACTATTGCATACGAAGAGTTTCAACGCAATGACACAGATGCTGAGGGTAACGGTTTCAAACTATTCGGTCCTCTTGCCATCTTCGATCCTCCTCGTGACGATACCCAGCAGACCATCGATGATGCCCTCGCACTCGGTGTCAAGGCTAAGATGGTCACTGGTGATCAACTCGCTATTGCCAACGAAACTGGTCATTGTCTTGAGTCTTGGTGACCACATATACCACCCAAGGTGTTGAAGGATGGTCCCACCCTTGATGGCAAGCATGCATCCTTGGATGAGATGATCATGGATGCAGACTGCTTCGCTGGAGTCTTCCCTGAGCACAAGTACGAGATCGTCAAGCGTTTGCAAGGTCTTGGTCGGCTTTGTGCCATGACTGGTGATGGTGCCAATGGTGCTCCAGCTCTCTCTCGTGCCAATGTGGGTATCGCTGTCGAAGGTGCTATCGACACTGCCCAGGGTGCTACCATATTATCTTGACTGAATCTGGTCTCTCTACCATCGTCCATGCCATTCGCCAATCTTGTATTATCTTCCAACGTATGTGCAACTACTCTATCTATGCTTGTGCTGTTACCATCCATATCATCGTCGCCTTCGCTATTCTTGCCTTCGCCTACAAATTCGACTTCCCTCCCTTCATGATTCTTATCATCACCCTCCTTAATGACGGTACTATCATGACCCTCTCCCTCGATCATGTACTTCAGTCCATGACTTTGGATGGTTGGTATTTGGCAGAGATTTTCTCGTTCGTTGTTCGTCGTTGCCTACGGTCTTTACCTTACTCCATCCAGGTGAGTATTGACCAACTCAGCGCTGCCTTACCCCTTTACTAACTGACATCTCCTAGTGTCGCTCCTCTCTGTGTTATCATGGAGACCACTTTCTTCTGGGACAAATTCAGTGTCAGGTTCAACAACAATGCGCACCATCCGGTGGACTAGAGCGATTGTCAAATCCACACAATCATCTACCTTCAAGTTGGCATTATTTCGCAAGCACTCATTTTCGCCACCCGTTCGCATGGATTCTCCTTCATAGAACGTCACTCTGTCGCCCTCATGGCCGCTTTCGCTATGGCTCAACTTGTCTTTTCAAGTGTTACCGCTTATGGTCAAGAAGGAGAAGAAGATGGCTGTGGAACAGGAAGCCCTCGCCCATCCCAATTCAGTCTCCAATGCATCAACTACAGCTACCACAAGTGCCTCGTCTAGCAGCTATGCCGGACAAGTCAGGCCTTCTGGTCAGGAATCAACAGGACCTTACCCGTCGCAGTGAAACACTACCACTGATTCGACTGATGGTCCGAGTTCTGTTATGCCCTCCGCTGTCTACGCTCGACTCGCTGGTTTTTATCCCCAGTCATTTATTGAATTGCATGTTTACCGCCCTTCCGACAGAGACATTGCTCGTACATTACGTTGGAGCACACAAGTAATCAATGTTCTGGCTTAACCCTGATCTTTGCCTCACCCCTCTTGCTTTTCATTATCACTGTCTCAGTATGTTTATTACATTCTGTCTCTAGCTCATCTCCAGAACAGACTCAACATCCTGATCCGCCATTCTCAAGTTATTAGCTGCCAGGGCAGGTAGCTGTTGCATCTCAATTCAGTTCGTTGCTGGTCCTATCACGGCCTTTATCGACGCTCAGCCTCAGTCCCTCGGCCCTTGATGCACGTTCTTCGCCTCGCTGACCCTGGCCTCAAAATTCCCCAGGCAATGCTACTCTAATCGAGCATGGCCCAACTATCCGGTCTCCCAGCACAAGAGACTGTCACTGTAAATGGTTCCTTGGTGAAGCTCCGAGCGACGATTATGGGTTGGTGAAACTCATGCTACTCCTGAGCATCCTCGCGCTCTCTTCAAATCAATTCCCTACCAGGTTCAGATCACTGGCTTTATGCCACTCAGCCCATCAACAGATCCATATGACATTGTGCATCTGTTTGTATCTGATATTCTCGGCATGTCAGACGACAGCAGCTCCTGGAAGATTCGCAAGGACTCGTATACAGATGAGGATACTGGTGTTACCCACATCTACGTTCGTCAGGTGGTAAATGGCTTGGAAGTTGCTGATGAAGACATCAACATTAAGGACAGCCATGTCTTGTCCTATGGTATTTCAGTATGTGCCTTTCTTGAAGATTCCGAATTCCAAAAGCTCATTTTCATTAGTCCTATGATGGACCTACACCCCCGCCATTCTCTAGCACTGTAGCACCCGAGGACATCTGTCACCGGCAAGACCAGTTCTGTGGTCAACTGCGCAACCATATCACTTCCCTGCCACGCCAGACGACTGATTCTCAGGTTGGAATGGACCCATCCCTTGTCTCTACCGAGCTTTCTCGCATGGTTGAATCCAACCACGCATTCCCCCAACTCCCCTCCTCCTCACTCATGTCTGATCCCTCCGACTTGTGTCCCGCGCTCCTTCAGTTCATGCTCGCTGCAATGCCAAACCGTGATCTTGCAGAGGACATTCAGAATAACTATGAGCAACGCAACAAAAAGTTATTTCGGATGAGATGGAAACCATTTTGCCCAGGGCGAGGAAGAATCCTACTTCCAGTTCATGGTTGACAGTGCTCCCAATGCTGTCAACATGGTCAAGGCCCGCTTGGCCTACATCTAAGTTCCCAACAATGCTAGAGACGGCACTGAGCTCCAACTCACTGAAAATTCGAGGTTGAGATGCAGGACAGCCGGTATGAAAGTGCCGTCACCGCAGCTGCCCCCCACTGGATTATTTCCGCTGTGACTGGGCTTTGGATTCAATTGCTCTGATTCTCTCACTGGTGCCGAAGAATGGCTCTGATGACGTTTATGCTTGGAGATGTTAATGACTCCAAATGCGGCAGCAGAACCCTAGAGAAGGAGAACTTCAGCAACCTTGCATCCGCCTGCTGGACAGCACGCTGTTCCACAGCAATCTTTACTACAGGAACGTCTGCCTTAATGGAGATAAAGGCTTCTGGAGGAACTACCGTGACCTGTGGCAACAATGTCTTTGCTCAGGAGAGAACTGGGAGGGCTGGAACCACTACATGGATAACAACTGTCTGAAGATTGATGGGGTATTTGACTTCAAGTATGACCGAAGGCGACCGATAAGGAAGATGCCTATGCCACGGTGAACAGGAGAAAGCGGTTATTGCCAGCACACAAGACAGTTCCGACTCAACAACAACACCGGCTTCATGACTCCAACCAACGCCAGAATGAACGCATGGTCACTACTTGCCCTTGATGTCACAAACCACGTGACACGTGTTGTTTGTTGACCATGATTGCTTCCTTTGTCTTCCGCTCTTCAACTATCGCTACACACTACAAGTTCGCAATGACCAAATCCCCCCAAGGTCCCCCCGGTTTTGAACCAAAGTTGCTACTAGAGAATACATACAACCCTACGGGAGCCCCAACTGACGTCTCGGTGAGTTGGGATAAAATGACCAATGGAAGTCGTTGTTCTCATTGTGCTCCAACTCCCCCTTCTTTTCCACAGTCGACCGTGGTAGAATCATGCCTGGACCAATGTGATGCAATACTGGCAGCTAGCCCGGAGCCTGAAGCAAACAGAGTTGTTACACTGCACTTTAGACCCGCGCACTGGGCCAAACCACTCTCGGTACTGAAACTCTTGGCTTTAGGTGTCAAAGCTCGAGATTTCGCATACGAGAGTGAGCTTCCGCCTGTGCCCACTGTCTATTTACAACCACGGCAAATCCAACCTTCTACACCCAAAGATGCAAACAACCCCGATGATCCACACTTCGTCCTGGAGGAAGAGCGTAGCAAAAAGGTGTACAGCTTCGCCTCAACAAGAAAAATTGAGAGGACACCCACAGAACCTGCCCTAGAACCTGACTTGCCTTCCATCCATGAGGTTTCGAGGATTAAACATGCTCATGCCCAGCTTGATCTTGTCATAGGTCCCTAATTACATTCTCGCTTTTGTTGTTACTTTGTGACTGTCATTTTGGAATCCTATACTAGTAGATCTATGACATTTTCCCTTTCAGGATCCCTTAGACCCACCTTACAACTGATCATAGATAACTTTTTGCTCTTAATGACATACTTATATATATACTTTAATAATGACTTAGGTATTCCTTTTAAACTGACTTGTAATTCGTTTTATTTGACCACTTAATAACATACTTATCTGCTAACTTTGAAAGTCTCTTATTTGTTCCTTGGTATCAACTTACGAGAGTGCATTCATTCTTCTCCTTCCCTTTTTTGGCTTAAAAGCCTTACATACCTTATTGATTTCCCAAATCATAAGTCAAATATAAGGTTGAGCCTGGGTAAGGATAGAATAAGCCAGAAAAGGGCATATAAGTTTTGCAGATTTTACTGATGTAGATCTAACCAAGAAGAGGCATGTGTGGGATGTGGTGAAAACGCATTTGATCATGCCCGTGCTGTTTTTCTGGGCTGTTGCATGCGATTTGGTTGTTAGGTGTTATGCCTGGACAGAGGTATTGGAGTTGGGAGTGGCATGTTAGGAGGGGGTTGTGGACTTGGCAGGGGATCAGGAATGTCCTCGTAGTGCGCGTTTTTCTGTCATTTTTTCTACATTTTTGGGCTCTGGGCTGATGGTTGGGTGTGTAGGCTCCACCGACAGAAGAGATTGTGTTTCGTGGTTGTATACTTTCGGTCTTACATCTCGCCAGGGTGTCAAAGTCCCAATTGATCTTCTTGTCCCCGCTTTCCTTTGGTCTCAGTGCGTTCATGATTATCCCTTTCAGCCACGAGGATAGCTGATGCGGTATGATCGCTAGCTCACGTACACCACGCATGGGACACATTCAACTGCTACGGCTGCACTCCACAAGCCGCCACACGAGCTTTCATGGTCACACGTACGTACACTCTCCACACCCCCCCCCTCCCATGTCCAGGTCCTGACACGAGCATTTGACAGTCTTCCAACTAACATACACAACCCTCTTTGGATGCTACGCCTCCTTCCTCTTCCTCCGCACATCATCCATCTACCCACCCATGTCCGCACACATGTTTTGCAACTTTATGGGTTTTCCTAGGATGGACTCTGAAATGTGAATGTTCCCCCGTCGGAAAACTTGTGAGTGACCTATCACCTATCGCTACTGCTTTTGAGAGATTGTTGATTTTTTTTTTTTTTGATTTTTTTTTTGGTTGGTTGGTAGGTATTGTAATGGCATATGTGGTGGGTGTGCTTGGGTTCATCTACGTCTTGCCGAATTGGACACGGATGAAAGATTCGTTTTATTGGGGTGATTATGTTAGTGGGGGTGAGGGAGGTGTTTATTAAAATTAATCTCTTTGGTTTTTTTTTTTTTAATGGCGCACACTTCATTTATTTTTTCGTTATTCTTGGGCTGGCCAGGCTTTGAGAGTAAGAGTTGGTGCGTTGGTGCGATGAGAGTGCAGAGTGTGCGGTGAAATTTACGAAAAGTTCGTGAACACGAGCAACTCTGGCTTAATCTGACAAGTGCTGCCTGCTGTCTTATACCAATTTCCTCCTCCAATTGATATCCTAATTCACCGCTCCCACAGACCTTGCCTCTATCTCTGGACACACTTATGATTGATTCTAGCACGAGGGCTAAGGAAGAGGCAATCTTGTCTCTGTAGTTTTCGAGGGACGATGAGTCGGTTGTGGCTCTTGTATAGGGACTCGGGGAAGCCCTGGGCAGTTAGTTAGTTGTTCGTGTCAGGCTCTGGAGATGCTGGATTTGAGAGCACGCGGAGGTGAGGCGGGTGCGTGCGTGCGTGCTTGCATCATGGGAAGTATGCGGTGCAGGGCGGAATCTAATCTAATCCAAGGATAAGGGTTATGCGAAAAGCAGTTTTTTACAACGCTCTTTTCTCTGTGGGTGTATTTTGTTGGTGTAACTACGCCAACTTGCCCTTTGTATATTTCTCTGCCCCTTTCTTTGAGTTTGATGGGTTTGCGATCAGTGAACCCACCAGTTACCACTACGTCCGCTTTGTGAGTTGAGTGTGCGTATGTCTAGTGCTTGTGGACATTTATGTGGGGATCGTCAGCTTGTTGAATGGGATCATTGTGTTTAATGCGGAGATGTGATGTAGCACCGAGAGTATTGTTTTAGAAGTCCCAGCACCCGAGGGACCGCTCTTGATGCCTTGCACTATGTCGTTTTCATTTCTTGGGATGTAGCTTGAGTCAAGGAAATAGGACGAGATCTAATGTCCAATGAGCGGCTACTTCAAACAAATGCCTGTAAGTCTACGCACAGGCAGACGTCACTCATGATGTCGAACAAGATAAACAGGCACGGGCTGTGGTTTGATATTAGAGATATACGCGTATACACAAAAGCAAGAGTCCGACAAGATGATAGTCATGAGGAGAGAGTGTCAGTCAGTACTGTCTCTATATATGTGATTGTTACCGTTTTGGGTGATGATGTTAACACGATCGTTGACTGCATTGTAATTCCTTGCTTACAATGCCCATTATTTCCTGCGACCTTTGCACTCCCACATATGATGGAACACAGAATTACACCGTTGATAGCAGAGTTCCTTCCGTTTGATGTTTTTGGCTGGTATGATGCCTGCGATACCAATGTACCATGATTGGCTTAGTGACTACCTTCGTGCTAGGTTGGGATTTGGGAGGGTATGATATGACCCCCATTCGTCGTTGAGGAGTGCTACTGCAGGTGGGAGGTCGGACATGTCTACGGATTTCAACAGT
>JAEUWJ010000373.1:0-10423 GCA_018524395.1 Podaxis carcinomalis
GCTCCCCACCACACCTAGAACATAGTGCTTGCCACTCCTACACAGTCGAATGACCGTTCAAGCTTCAAGGAGCTTCATATGAAGCACAAGTGGTCGATATATATATATATAAGGTGTGTTGTTTATCTTGTCAAGAACAATACATAGTTTGTTGTGCAGGTGTAACAAGACGACCCGACCCGTCGCTGTGTCTACACCCAATATCACTTGACAGCAAGTTAGTGTGAGATGGAGGTGAAGAGACTGTCGAGATCATCCCAGCTGTTTGAGCGGGAAAAGAAGAACGCGGCACCTAGTTTCTCTCCTAGGGCCTCAGCATAGGACCGGGCAGCGGCAGACTTCCCAACGCTTGCAAGCCCTCGTAAACACATAATTCGATCGGTATGGTATCTACGTTTAGACTCCATCGGATGAGTCCTTCGATATAGTCCTTCCGTGTTCCAGGGTTGCACAGAGGTGGATAGCGAGTGGAGGAGTCGTAGCTGGCCTCGGGTATTGACGCTCCTAGCAGCGTCTGGAGGCCTGACTGTGGGAATCTCTGTGCGGCGCTTCCATGCGTCGAGGATCTTCACCTGTTTTTTCGGATGTGTTCTTAATAAAGAGACTGATTTGGGTGTACGAAGATTGGTCCACAAACTGGGAGTTGTTTACCGTGGAGTTACGGGCACCGGGAAAAATCGCCATGGTAGAGGAGAAAGAAGGTATAGCTACCCGGCGTTTTGGCGTCCAAGGTCACGAAACCCAGTGCCAGCAATATCAATACCGTTTTTCTTTGATTCGTATCGAGCCTTAAGTATCGCAGTCGTAATGGAAATTGACTGATATATATACCTATTGAGCATTAGGTATCTATGAGTAGTAATGAGTATCGAGTCGGAACGCAACAGTAAGGCTAACTCACCTCAGTCCTCAGTCGTAATGGGAATCGACTGAGGTGGTACGAAAAGAAAAACTCCCAACTCATCCAATAAGAATCACGAGCTAGTTAGCCAAGCCGAAGGAAAATATGTTAGAAAAAAAATCGTGATAAAATTCGTTTCAACTGGTACCTCGTGCACCGTTCCTACTTCACCAAAAGCAGAATCCCTATTGATGCACTGATGCTCCAGTGCGCCCGATCCTTCCCTCAACTGTTCGAAACACTTGGTGTTAAGCGCCCGTGACGGAGTTCCTACCAAGACCCGCCTGGATGCAGACGCAGGCGTTTGCCTGGCGACCTTCCCGTGCTCGACGCATGCTTTTCTGAAAGGCTCGCCCCGTTCGTCCAACGACGAATCCCCCAAGTGAAGCATCTCAACACTAGTACTAGCGTTTGGGGGCCGCTTGGCGTTTCTGAAACAACATTAAATGCAAGTAATACGCACAAGATACACTATACACGAACAAGAGGAATTAAAACAACCGAAGCCGAAATAAAACACACACATTATACCTCAATCGTCATTCACAGCTTTCTTGAGTGTATCCTGCCACTCCACGCCCAATTTTGTCAATGTCTTACTCCTTGCTAAAAGCACAAGGCAAATTTTGAGAATCAATGACCAGTCCAAGCAAGCAAAACGCACCAAATATCGACAAAACCTCCTTCAACAAATCCCTCTTCGCCATTCCGACAACAGTGGGCATCCACCCATCATCCCTCCCAGGCCGCCTACGCACAACCCAACTCAATAACCAAAAAAAGAACAACAAAGCAATAAAGGCGCACCAATAAACTGGCCCAAATAGCTCCCTGATTAACTCCTCCGCCTTCCACCTAAATCCCTCATCTGCAATTTTCCTAGCGTACGTCAACAACGCCTGCTTATACTCAACCGGGCTGTCCAACATCTTTGCTGCATACATCCTTGTCTCAAGGTGTCCCAACGTAAGTGCCTCAGCCCACCACTGCGGTTTCGTCTTTTCCCCTCCCGTACCTGTAGTAGTGGAAGCCGTAGGTGACTCGGGCACCGGTGTGTTATTGCAATATCCCTCGACATACGCCACGAGGCCTTTATTGTTGTTTCCACTTGTAGCGACGGCCGAACGTTGTCTCTGCCACGCATCTGAACCTTCTGCCCACCACCGATCCGCAAGTTTGGTGAAGCAGTTGAGGGAGAGGTCATATGTGTACACGATGGCATTCGAACAGCTCAGCATCGACACGCCATTGGATCTTGTCGAGACACCTGTTAGTCGCGTGTTGGGGTTGGAGAGGATGGGTCGTAGGGATACAGGAGGGAAGTTGGCTGCTTGCTTTTTGACGTTCCTGCATGTATAATCAATTCTTTTTCCTGATTTTCGATTGGGGGGGAGGGGGGGAATGCGTACCAAGAATAGAGTTGACCGTTCAATGTAACAATCATCAAACAGTGCTTGTTAGCATCCATGTACGACGCCGGTGAGCCCAAATTTAGTGTCGGCAGTAACCTGATCGACGACGGGTCAGGTTGGATTGAAGCGTTGAAATGGTTGGAGCTCACCTCCTGCCGTTCAAGGAATAGACAACCACGCTTCCGTCCTGCATGGCAACCGCACAAAACACGTTGGTCGCTTTTACCAGTAACACTGGTGAAGACACATAATCCAACCACTGCACGTCCTTGTTACTGGCGTACATTATCCTGGTATGTGCTACCAGAAGCCGTCAGCCGCCAGAATTTAGTTAATTAAATCGCAAGAACTACTCACCGCCATTCTCGTAATTCCATACCTCTAGAATATCGTTTGTTGCTCCCTCCACCTCACAGCTCAGGTACGTCATAACTGGCGGCACGCTCAACCCCAAGTCTTGTTGGTCCCTCCACAATCTATCACCGCTTCCAGCAATCCCACTCGTAATCTCCTTCACCACACCGACACTTCTATGCACATTCCCACCCAAATTCCTCACAAATATCGACCCCTTCCCTTCATCGTTCCCATTTCTCGACTTCCCCTTTTGCGCCTGCGCCTGTACGGTAGATCCATCAAGAGCGCTTATCGGCGCAGCATCCATCTCCGCATCCATCTCCATGTTCCAATCCCCACGAGCATGAGAGACATCAAACGGTTGTTCTGGTGGTGATGGAAAGGCGGACGAAGCGACAATCCGTGACGGCGGCGCACGTTTTCCAAAGTCATGTACCGGAATGACAGATGCACTGGAGGGTGCCGAGTTACTTGCTCCAATACCATTGGCTGAAGCGGAGGGTACCGAGGCAGAGGGGACAGAAGACAAATTAACGCGTTTTTTGTTCTTGTTGCTCTTCTTTGCAACTAAGACGTTGATCTTTTCTTCACCAGCGTTGCTACCAAAGTCGCTTTGAGGTACCTGGTTCGAATCTTGCATTGGGGCGTAAATGTGAGAGTAGCCCTCGGGTATGGGAGGTGGTTTGAAGCCAAATTTAGCGAGGTATTGTTCTTGAACGGAGTGAGGAGCGATGCCTTCAAGCTCCTCAGGATCGAAGTTGAAGACACCGATGGTACCATCCGAAGATGCAGCGTAGAGTGTGAGTCCGTCCCAGGACCTGTTTGTTTTAAGCAAGTTTCATGACAATGAGAGTAATAACTGAGGTACCAGCTGAGATCCATGATTTGCCGGTCGAAGACTTCCTTCGCCACAATAAGAGGACGCGCAGACTTGGTCTGCCAGATGGAAACGGATCGATCATCTGCCCCTAATGCAACAACAGAACATATATTTGCGGTAGCGACTGGCGCGTTGGGGTTCCGGAGGAAGATGTGCGGGTTATAGGACTACCGCGACGAATCAGCGAGTTTAGAACATATACACCGAAAAAACCTACCGCTACTTCTATAGTATTTTCGTGGCCGACGAGGCTGATCTCTGAGGTCCATGTGTTGCGCGTGATAACCGCCGCAATGAAAACGAAGCCTTTGTTGTTCGTAGCGTTGGAAGCCGTTATGTGTGCGCCGTCAGGCGACCAGCTGGTAAGGCATTTGAGATATGAAGCGCGAAGGAGTGTGAAGCGCGCTCACCTGAGGCGCCTAAAGAATGTGCTGCCTGGCGAGTCCTCAAAAGGCTTCCTCACTTCGGCTTCCAGACCCCAATCGGTCGTCCGCCAAATTTTGACGGACCTGTCGTCGGACTGAGTTGCAAGGAACTCTCCAACAGGATCCCAGCACACACCCTTGACAAAACCTTGGTGCTGGTCAAGCTTGTGGAGACGTTCTACGGTGAACGCGCGTTCAGCCAAACGGTTCGATCAACTAGACATTTGTCCATACCTAGGGTAAACCCACACCAGATTATCACCGCCGAATCAAGACCAACAGAGGCAAGGTATCTGTCCCCAGGGGACCATGCAACGTCCGTAACATCTAACAGCGTTGGAGGGAGATTCAGCAAGTGGCTGAGAATGAGACTATTGACGCACCGCTTTCGTGACCTGGTAGTCGTTTCAATGGTTTCCAGCCCTCCACATTCACTTCATCTGAGCCCCAGACCTTGCCTCGTGAGTTTCTAACGCACATATGCGATAAGAACAAACGCGATTGCCATGGTTGCAAAGGACAAAAGGACATACGGGTCAAGGTCCCAAATCATAATGATTTCATCATCGCTGCCACTCGCTAGCCAGCGTCCAGAGTGGGCCCAACGCACAGTCAGAACAGGGCCAGTGTGCATGGAGAGGGTGCACAATGACTTTGGTGGTTTGCCAGACTCCTCTGATGCGGGGTTGAGGATGGGCTTTGTGCTCCAGATGCGGACTTTGGCATCGAGACCACCTGTTGCGATTCGAGAGCCGTCGGGATGTACGTGTACAGAGAATATGGATAGACGTTTCGGATTTGAGTCGCTCTTTGCAGAGTCTTTGTGGATAACCCACGCTGGCTTGGTGAAGTGCATGGTTGGGAGGAAAGCAACTGATTGGCCCGCCTCGGCCCGGACCCATTTACAACACTGCCTTGTTCTCAACGCAATCATTTCTCCCTCGAAATCTCGCTCTGTCTTTGTGGCTTGAAAATTATGCCCGGGAGACTCACATTCAGCTGCATCTCACCAATCCAGGAAATGAGGCCGTCTAATTTCGTCACTGCCAGAGCTCGCCATTCCATCAAAAATCGCATCTTTTGTCCCTTAATCTCGCTACTCCATACCATGGCGTCTGTTGTGAAGGAGTCAATGACTTCTTGCGCCATACCCCGTCCCACGAGCATCATACATCGGCTTCACAAATGGAGTCACAGAGCCGTCCCTTCTCGAGGTTCGTGTGATCTCGAGACGAAGTCGAAATCTGATTCCAGTTTGTGCAAGTTATACTGAAAATGTCGTGCTGTGAGATAAGATCCCCCACGCGTCCTTAAAACCTCAAGGACTGGCTGAAATTTGTCGCGGGATACCCAACCTTATAGCCATGTCTTCCCAGCAATCAGCTTTGGATCAACCTGCAGCCGCCAACCAAAGGACCGGCTTTGACTCAGATGTTTCCTCGAAAATTGATAACATCTCTAGCGACACTGGGTCTGTTCCAGCTGATGACCTCTGCGACGCAGAACCGGAACCTTTCAGCTTCACCAATTGGCTCTTTCGTCGAAACGTCTACAAGCCCGCAGACTTGGATGCTGTCGCTACCCGACGTTCCGTTTATGACGACGCGAAGCTGGCCCAATATTACTGGCCCAAACCAGAATACGAGAATTTGCATCGCTTTGATGTCAATGCTAGATGGTCTTTTCGAGAAGAAAGGGTCCGTGCCGAGTATTACTTAGTACTGCGTTCTAATGCACTCTCGCTTTAGGCCCTCGTTCGCAAAATCGACTGGAGAGTCATGCTCTGGGGTAAATATTACTCTTTGCCGACCCCTAGGCTAGTACTGAGGGGTGATCATCCAGCCGCTATCAGCTTTTCTGCTCTCAACCTTGATAGAAACAACCTCTCTCAGGCGAACACTGACAACTTCCTGCCTGACTTGGGAATGACTACCAACGGCACGTCCTCTTCGCCACCACTAACCACCCTCTATCTAATCTATGTTCCCAAAGATTTCAACCTCGGCAACACGGTGTTCCGAGTCGCTTTCTTGTGCGCAGAACTTCCATCACAACTCGTCTCTAAAAGGGTGTGGACTGTGCCTAGATATTAAATGAACTTTCACGATTTACTTACGAACGTATCGCACAGCTTGGTCCTGACATTTGGATCCCCACCCAAATGTGTATATGGTCGATCATCACCATTGCCCAGTTCTGGCTGAGTGGGAGAAGGAGCTTCCTTGCCTGCCGTGCACTCCTTGGGTACACCCAGTCATGTCAACCTACACTCCCCCGCTGACCGTGCACGTAGCTTCTGCCAGGGTGGTTTCATCCCGGACTTGGTCCTCTACCTGTCCTGTCAGTTATTCCTCCGTTCTCAATCCCACCTGTTCTAACTTCTTTCAGATTTCTACACAAAATATGAGCTTCCTTTCCGCCTCGCCCTTTTCTGGCTCTCCTCAGATGTTTGTAGCATCCTCGCTAGTTTTCTCGCCTTCGGTGTCCTACGCATGCGCGGCCTCCACGGACGCGCCGGCTGGAGGTACGCATCCTACCTTCCATCTCCAGTCACTACTCCCTACACCTCAATACTCAAAACCTGCCCCTAAATTTGCGCAGATGGTTATTCCTCGTCGAAGGCTGCATAACCCTCATCATCGGTGTCTCCACCTTCTTCATGATGCCTCCTTCCCCAACCCAAACCAAAGCCTGGTTCAGACCCAACGGTTGGTTCACCGAGCGCGAAGAAATTATCGCCACGACCCGCATTCTACGGGACGACCCTACAAAAGGTGATATGCACAATCGCGAAGGCTTGACATTGAAACGAATTTGGGTTGCGCTGTGTGATTACGATCTATGGCTATTATACATCATGTACGGTTTTGGCTTGGAAGTCTTGAAATATGCTGACGCCCGCACCGGGCTTTTCAGTGGCTTGCTGTTTGGCATTCCCGCGTCGCCCCCTGCTCAATACCTCACGCTCTCGTTACGGCAAATCGGTTTCGGAACGTTTACGACAAACTTACTTACTATCCCGTCCACCATTGGCGGCATGATCACCCTGGTTCTTATCACCCTGCTTTCTGAAGCTATTCATCAAAGAACACTCGTCGCGATGTCAGAAACAGTCTGGTTGCTGCCGTTCATCATCGCTCTGTACACCCTACCCGATTTCCCTAATCCTTGGGTATTCTACGCGAGTCATCTCCCGACATCAACAGCCTTGCAAGTCGGTACTGACCAAATGTGATATACAGGTACTTTCATCACTGCTGCTGATGTACCCCTACTCTCATGCGATCCAAGTTGCGTGGTGCTCACGCAACTCTGGAGCAGTGGCTTCACGCACAATCAGCGCGTCGCTCTATAACATGTTCGTGCAGGCTTCTAGCGTCATTTCCTCAAATATCTACCGGAAGGATGATGCTCCTCGCTGTAAGTAACATCCTTTGTTTCTTCCTCCCCATTTCATTTCCATCCTATGTGACGATATGCTAACGACCCTGTCCCTAACGATCTTGTGCCATTTATTAGATCGTCGCGGAAACCTCGTGTTGATGATCATTGCAGCGTTCAACTTGGTGATATTATACCCCGGCACGAGGATGTATTACATCTGGAGGAATAAACAAAGGGATAAGATATGGAATGCTATGACTGAGGAAGTGTGTCAAGTTTACCGCATTTTCTGGTTGAGGTTTTTGTTTACTCAGATGCTTGCTTTGTAGGAAAAAGCGAATTATCTGGCCACGACGAAGGATGTCGGGAATCGGAGACTGGACTTCAGGTTCGCTTACTAGATAGAATAGCGAAGATGGCGCTGGTGGTTTCACAATTTGACCTACCTTTATTCTACTCTTTCACGTCACTTACTACTGACGGGGTTCCATCGTGCTCATTCCCAATGGGCACTTGAAAATGGCAAATTGACAACCGGTTGTCGGAAAAATTCAGTCGCGCGCGAAGACCATGACTTTCGTCGGCTACTGTATTACCCCTCGTGGCAAGGATTCTTCTGGCTCAGGCTCCAGGACGCTGAGCAGGCCACCTAAGCGTGACGCGAGGTGGTCCTGAATCTAATGCTGTTAGTAGTTGACGGCCTAAACTGTTCTAAACGACGGCCTCCTGTCACCATGGCTCGAGGTATGAGATATAAGATGTCACAGAAGCTCCGGCGGTTGTCCTATCCCCCGGTGTTGACTAGTACAGTGACCTGCTAAATATTTAAAAAGAAAAGAAACAGCGCTATAACCAGCCGTTTTCGTTGGTTGACGGGGTCATAGAGAACTTACGATGCAAGTAGTTTGGAAGATGCGGACAACTTCGGCTCTCTCAACCATTCCCCACTGTCATGACCTCGGTCACGGGTTCCCGCATCGGGTAGATTGCATACGTCGCGCATCCTTGCCTTCTTTGTTCTACCATAAACTTGTACCTGACGTGCTGCAGAAAGTCATACTCTGGCTCCTATCCTGCATTAGGAAGCTCTTTCACTTCAGACAGTGGTTCCATCCTCGAGCCCCAAAAAGACAGTCCAAACCTTGCCACTCGAAATATTATGCGAAGCCTTCCGACACCTGGATGGCAGGGGTCTACTTGCTACCAAACTGGTGCGTTCAACTAGTACTTCTAACTGACCATGTTGCCATTTACTTTTTCCAGACTTGCAAGGCGTTCTACCATGCTACACAGCCGCGACAGTGCTGGCAACGTCTCGGAAACGTGTCAGTCGCTAAGCGGCGGTGCGAAAATCAGTGATTCTGTGAAAGGACGTACAGTCTCGGACCTTGAGCAGTGGGCTATACGGAGACTGCGAGTCCATGAATCTGTAAGAATAATAAAGAGACTCAGACACTCGACGTATACCAACGAGAGCTGAGGGCGCCAATATAAGGGTGCGCATTACAAATGTCTACTGCTCTAAGGGTCACGAAAGAAAATAAACGTGAAAGGGCTAATGATGTAAGGGAGAACAAGTGTTTGTGGTACAAAGCAGAGCCTACACTAAAGGCCGTGTTTGAAAGACGGATGAAAAGGAAAGGAATGGGGAAAACGGGATATGTCCATTGATTGTCCCAGAGTTCGGATCGGAGGTCAAGGCGCGGAACGGATTTGTCATTCCAACAGAATCCTGGTTTCTGGATGCACCCCTTGCCTTTCGCGCCCGTCAAATTCAGTATCCGCAAAAGACGAAAATACTTGATAGCCAACTTCTTCCGGGTGGGCGGTGGCTCATAGCAAATACCCTGGAAAGGCAATTCTGGGTCTTGACCTTGGCTCATCTTGCGCTGAGCACCGATTACCCCTTGATCCTGGAGAGTACGACGAAGAAGATGGAACATATGATAGTCTCACGTCTTTCGCAGTCTGGATTGGACCATTACGGTGGACATTGTCATTTCGCGTTGTTCTATGGAGAGTAGGACCTACTGCGGGTGAGCTCTCAGTCAACGAGGGGAACTAAGAATTAATATATCCATTCAGTGGGGGCGTGACTAGGCACATATGGAGTGAATCTACCCGAGGATGGAGAAATATCTCATTTCATTGCAGAACAGGTGTACGCCTCACGCAGCTACCAAACTTAGGAAAACCTTGTGTAGGAATATCTGACAGATACGTGGCGGAAGTAGAGGTGGTTTGGAACGGAGATGGTAGTTTCCAGCTGGTGAGACTATCACCTCTGCACAGGGTCCAGCTCACGTCTTGTATCGACCGCCTTGTGGGACCTTTCCTTCATCGGAACTTCTGGATAGCATCCGTGCTCTGTGCGGAGGGATTGCTGTTGGTGCGACTATCTCAAGAAGCATCCGATCTCCCCCTCGATCATCGCTCTGGATCATACATTGGCGTCTGCTTTCTTCAATCAAACTTCGACTGTTGCCATCCACTCCGATTGGACATTAGACATTCGAGCATACTCTTGGGATACGGAGCTGGTGCAATGTCATTTTCAAATTAAAATATGTCAGCTTCATGAGCACCATGCTTCAGCACACGTTTTCAAGATAGTGGGTGTAGACACAGCAACGGGTCGGGTCGCCTTGTCACATCGGCACAACAAACTATGTATTGTTCTTGATACAAGATAAACAACGCACCTTATATATATATATTTCGACCACTTGTGCTTCATATGGAGCTCCTTGAAGCTCCAGGATGTCGTTGATGGGATACAAAGATAACACTCGGATGCTGAGTCTCTTGAAAGTGTCGTCGGTCTTGGCGTCCGAGGGGCTCATTGCCTTCACATTGTGTCAATCAGTAACAGGTCGACCCAAGGTTCATCACTTACTTCAAACGTGTCCTCCAAATAAGTCCTGGTGGTTGCGAGCCACTTCATGGGACATGTTACTTTGAAATTGCTTTTTGACAGGTGGCAGGATTTGGCTTCAAGTTCCCCTCACGTGTTACGGACTTCACTTCGTGTCCATTAAACTCTCGGAGCCTTGGTTACAACCCG
>JAEUWJ010000785.1:0-14692 GCA_018524395.1 Podaxis carcinomalis
GGTCCTACAAGGGTCCTACAAGCTACGAAATATGTTTACTTTGAGATGTGTCATCGTTTGGCCAACATTGGTTCGACGATCACACTGTGACATGTGACCTGCAATACTTTTGCACGCCACTGTAAGTGAGAAGCAATAATAACTACTCAAAGGAGAATATTGGAAACATGTGAACTGATAACCACAGGGAAGATATCAGAATGAGGAGTCTGTCTGCATGGCATCTAGATGTCCAGGGGCAAAAGTGAAACATTAGATAACAGAAAAACCTAGATAAGCAGATAATAATCAAGGGTGAAGGGAAGAGCTGTAGATAAACAGAAAAACACAAAATAATTGGGTAAGGAATTCTGATAGGCAATGTGACAGAAGGAAAAGTATGAAGAGAAGTATTTACAGAGAAAGATACCTGATAGAAATGGGAGAAAGGTTAAAACTGAATATGATCCACAGAATCCAAGTTGTAACCAAGGCTCTGAGAGTTTAATAAATATGAAGTGAAGTCTGTAACAGGAATTTATCAATCCTACTTGGATAGGAAGAGTATGGTGTATGTTTGATAGTCTAGCTCTGAATAATCATTGTCACTGAATAAAGTGCTTGAGAACTCACATCATCACCTGCTCCTTGACACTTACAAAGTGTTGAAGGAATGACGAAATGCACTTGTTTAAGTGCAAAGTATATTAGTGGACACCAACTTTCACACCTATTGCTTGGACTGGTATGACATGTATGAAGAAACCTTAATTCCTGGTATGTCAAGGAGACTTGACACAAGCATTAATTTGAGGCAATACAAATCACACTACTATTATCAATGTGTGTACAAATCAGTATAAGAGTCTCAATTCATTCAACATTGATTAGTATACACTGGTATTGTCTGAATAGTGAGTTCTAACATGAAGATCAAGGAATTCAAATTGATAAGAGTTATAAAACTAGGATGGCTCATAGAGAGTATTGCAGCTAGGGTACTTCTGCCATGGAAGGATTACATCTTCAAGCCAAATGAACAAGTGTAAACAGTCAAAGGCAATCAGCCAAGCAAAAAACCATGAGCAGTACTCTTACAGCTTGCATAAACACCAACTCATCTGGACCAGGGAGAAACAAGCTAGTGACAGATATCAGGTAGATTCCCTTCATACAACTTACTCCAGGTCAGAATTAGATATCCACCATGTACCTAGCTACTACTCCACAGTATCTAACCCAAATGCTCAAGAAGTCATGGCTGATTCTAACTGACACAAAGCCTATACTTCAACTGCCTTGTAGTAATGTAGAGAGGTGGATAAGGTAAAGGATTGACTGTAGACTGTGGGGGATCTGACTCATTGATGCCAGGGATATTGGAGTCAACTGAATATAGTAGAGAGAGCTGTATGTGATAGGGAGATATAGCCAGAGGAGTGTCAGAGTTGGAATGAACTTAATAGACTTCTACTTCTTGAAAGTAGAGTCTATGTGCTGCCTCATACTTAATAATATGAGGAATGACTTCTGGTGAATACATTATATAGGAGAGGAGGAATACAATCAATTCTCCAGCATTAGGGATCATCTTCCATCTGTGGGCCCAGGCAGAGTCAAAGTTGTTATGGATCATTTATATATAGAGTCTGTCAGTGTTATGAACTTAGTAAATGTTTGCTATACATTTGCTGATTATGATTTTCAATTTATTTATCAGTGTTTTATCTGAAACCTTTAGTCTTTGTTTTATTTGTCTTATTCTATATGCATTACCTGTCATGGTATTACATATTTCAAGTAACAGCTGGAGTGATTATGTAATCATAAAGCTGTTTGACTTTGATGATTGATACGTTTTCATATTTTTATTTAGAAAGAAGGCTTCATTGATAAAGAACTTTTCATAAAGAAGTATTTTTAATTATGTCAAGTAGAATTATACTTCTTTCTGGTCCTGAGTCAATCTCTGGGTCAAGCCTTAGTACCTAGAGAAGACCAATTAAGTTAGATCACTTCTTATTACATTAGATACACTGTCTGTAGGTATATAAACTTTCAACACCCAACAAGTAGAAAGTGCTGTTTCTACTTGGTTAGGTAGAGACTTGAGTAAAAGTATTTGTCAACTATAAGTGATATGGTTTAAGTTGTGCTCATAATCTCTAATGCTCTCAAAGTTGCCTAAGTCTTCTATTGAGGTGTAAGACTAGTTGTGCAACTACTTTGAAGTTATCTTGAGTACTTTGAGCTTACTCTGTAAGTTCAGTGCTTGAAGGTAGCTCATCCATTAGCACATGAGAAGTCTCCTTTGATATGATCTGCAGATACATATCAGGCCACTTTACAGACAGAAGCAGCCTCACTATAACAGTCAGCATCAAAGACATGGGTGAAGGGAGCATTCTCCAATGCAATACAGAGGATCTTGGTCATCATCCTGTCAGTGGAATAGATTAGAGAGCCAGGTATTGGCCAGTCTTCAGAGAATAGTGATGCATGACTAAGGAGGTGATGATTGGCAAATGCAGCATTGTAGTTGCATGTAGTTTTGCCAGCTGGAATACTGGTATCACAAGTGGTGTGATAGAATGTACTATCAAGTCCAAGTTTATGGACTAGTGCATGCTAAATAATATTGGAGTGGTAGTTACCTTGAGAGCTCATAACTTCCACTTGTTTAGGTGGCATTATAGTGAGGCTTCCTCAGTCCATAAGGAAACATGATACATATCTGCAGATTGTATCAAAGAAACTTCTCATGTACTTCTAGATATTTACCTTCAGACTATAGGCTTTATATAACAAGGTTATAGTCTTTGAGCAAATGTTCAGATGATACACTTTTAGTCTTTATCCTCAATAGAAATGACTTATAAACTGAGAGTGATTAGAGAGATGAGTAGAGTCACTTAGTTTCTGAATCACTTTAAATGATGAAGACTTCTATTAAATCTCCACCTAACCAAGTAAAACAATGGTTTCTACTTGTCAGAGACACCTGTGGTGGCACTGGGTGCATTGTTGTAGGTGAACTCTGCAATGGGAAGCAAGCCAGCCCAATTGTCCTGCTGATAATTGCAGTACACTCAGAGGTATTGTTTGAGCATCTGGTTGGTCTGCTCTGTCTGTCTGTTGCCTTCCAGATGACACCCAGATGTAAAATGCAACTTCATGTCTAGGGCCTTTCCCAAAGACCAGAAGAAGTGTGAGACAAATTCTGAGCTGTGATCAGACATGACATGAGAGGGGACACCGTGCTTCGAAAATATGTGGAGGACGAATAGGTGGGCAAGTTCAGTAGAGGTAATGGTGTCATGTGTCAGAATGAAGATACTTTGCTTAGTTAGGTGGTCAACAATTACAAGGATGGTGTCAAAGCCAGAGGACTTAGAGAGCTTCTCAATGAAGTCTATAGAAATGGAGTGCCAAGGGCAATCTGGGATAGGGAGTTGCTTGAAGTTTCCATATGGTCAGTGATGCTGTGACTTACTCTGCATACAGGTTACACAGCTTTTGTAGAAGTCCTTGATGAAGGAGTGCATGTTTGGCCAGGTGTATTCATGGTAGACCAATTCTAGTGTCTTGTTCTGACCGAAATGTGTGGAAAGCATATGCTCATACTTATACTGAAGGACTCGTAGGCAGAAGTCATTAGAGTTGGGGACATAAATGTAATTGTCAAGGTGGAGGAAACTGTCTGAATCCATGGACCAGTGGCCTTAGGGATTAGACATGTGCTCAGTGGCAATAGGATTGGAAGGAAGGGCAGAGAGAATGTCAAGGTGTAGCTGCTCATAGTCAAGGACTACAGCTGCTCAGAGGGAAGGGGAGAACAGGGAGGTGGCCTGGACAGAAGATGCAAGTTGTTCTCAAGTGAAGACTGGTCTAAAGTTGTGAGGGTTCACCATGGCATAGCCATTATTCCCCCCTTTAGGATAGACATCCCATCATCTAGTCAAAGCATCCAGTTTTGTCCTGAGTGGGACAGAAGCAGATGATGAGATTGAACTGCGACAGGTAGTCTGACCAATGAGCCTGGCAACAGGTCAGAACTTTAGTAGTGGAGAAATACTCAAGATTCTTGTGATCAGTGACCACATCAATGGGTAAGGCAGAGCCTTCAAAATAGTGTTGCCAGATGCAGAAAGCCTCGAAGATGGCTAGGAGTTCCTTGTCATAAGTGTCATAGTTAGACTTGGACACATTGAAAGTACAGGAATGGAAAGCAATGGGATGAATGTCACCATCAGGAGTGATAATGGAAAGAATGGCAGCCAGGGCATAATCCGATGCATCTGTTTCAATGATAATCTAAGAGTCTGGAATCCAATGAGTCAAGACCAGAGCCATGGTAAAAGCCTTCTTGAGTGTCTCGAATGCTATGTGACACTCTGCTGTAAAGTTCCAGGGAACACCCTTGTGGGTGAGACAGGTCAAGGGAATTATGATGTCAGAATAACTATGAATGAAACAGTGGTAGAGGTTTGCAAAACCCAGGAAAGACTGGATGTCCTTGACCTTCTTTGACTTGGGCCAGTCTTGGATGATCTTGACCTTCTCTTCAGACATCTTGAGACTGTCTGGGGACAGGATATAACCAAGATATTCAACCATTTCTGAATGAAACTCACACTTGTCTGCTCATGCATATAGGCCATGCTTGTGGAGCCAGTGGAGGACTTCCTGGACATGTTCCTTATGTTGGGAGATGTCATGGTAGACAGTGATGCAGACATCTAATAGATCACTAAAGATGTTGTTCATGAATTGCTGGAAGGCAGCAGGCATATTGGTGAGTCTGAATGGCATAACCATCCATTCAAAGGACCCATAGCAAGTCTGGAAGGCAGTTTTCCACTCGTCTCCTTCAGCAATCCAGATGAGATGATAAGCATGACGGAAGTCTATCTTGGTATAGATATGAGCTTTGCAAGGGGAATCCAGAAGGTCAGAAATCAGGGGAAGGGGATAACAGTCTTTCTTGGTAATCTTGTTAAGTCCACAGAAGTCAACACAAAGGCAGAGAGAACCATCTTTCTTGTGGATGAAGAGGACTGGGGCACCATGTGGAGAGGTAGACACGCAAATGAAGCTGATGGACAAGTGTTCATTGATAAACTGGGATAAGGAATAAATAGTCCCAATAGGAGGACTGGCACCTTCTTCCAGATTGATTTTAAGGTTGTATGGACAATGCAGAGGCAACATGTCTGAGCAGACCTTGCTGAAGATGTCAGTGAATTCATGATAATCTGAGGGAATATTTGGCAAGTCAACAGGCTTGGAGTGCTGAGCAGACCTAGTAGAGACAGACAGAGGACAGATGTTAAAAGTGAAGGAGACTGAGCCAGGTAGGCACAATGCACACAGGAAGGGTGCAGTGCCAATTAGACTGATGTGAGGATGGAATGGAGGTGAATCTGACAAGGCAGGTGCAGGGGTAAGAACAGAGGTGGAGGAAGGCAGATCTGGATGGACTGGATTAATGGCAGAGAGCATAGCATGGAGGGTCAGACCAGAGGTTGGGACAATTTGTTGTGGTTGGAATGATATACTGTTCGGGACCCAATCAATCAATGGATTGTAGCAGGTGAGCCAATTGTGACTGAGAACCACAGAACAAGACAAATCCAACTGAGTAATTTAAAGATCCAGAGTCATTGATTCACCAGTGGGAAAAGTAACAGGAACTTTCACTAGTTCAGTAATGTACAAGATAGAAGAGCTGTCAAAAAGTCAGAGTTCCACAGGGGCAACACAGTAAGTAGGGATCGAGCAATCACAAATGAGGGAAGAGTCAATGAAACAATGCATAGAACCACTATCTACCAGAGCAGTCACAGTCCCATTGGACAAAAGTGGATCAGAGGCAGACAAATGGACAAAAAATGGAGAGGAAAGGGGAACATAAAGGGCATGAGGGTCAGAAAGAGCAGACATGTTGAGTCAGAAACTCTCTGTAGCACAGACAAGTTCAATGTGGTCCTCAGTCTGTGCAGAGTCCTAAGGACTGCCCTCTATTTTTTCAAACCCACAGGAGGATTTGAAGAGGAGGGATTCTTTACCAGAACCTCAGCTTGAGCTTGGACTTAATGGCCCTTAGCTTTCTGGTTGGAGGCGGACAGACCTGGTGGAGGACTGGACCTGGATGCCTTGTGTAGGCAGTTATTTACCCAGTGGTTGGACTCACCACAGAACATGCAGAGGTTGTTATCAAAGTGTCATTGGCATTCTTGGTGGGTGAGCTTGCCATTTAGGCCTTGTTTGTTGCCTAGAGAAGTCTTCAGAGTGTTTCTGGACATATTTGGACCATTGTTGGACTGATTGGAATTGGGAGGGGGTTTTGCAGGGGACAAATTAGGCTTGTTATTGAACTGATTGCTGGGTTTCCTTGGATTAGGATCACTCCTTGGGTGCTGAGCAGAATGGTCACTATGCCGTTTTTGCTTGTGCTGCTGCTCCCAGTGACATTGGTCAATAAGACTAGCAACCCTCTTCATTTCATCCAAGGAGTTGGGCTTACCCTCAGCCTGAGTGGCAATCAGGTCTTGTATGTAATCCAGAAGTCCCTTATAGTAGCGATGGCAGAGGACTGAGTCTGGCCAGCTGACTAAACTAGCCAGGTGGTTGAGCTCAAGGTCATACTTGAGAATGGGTTGATTGCTAGTCATCTGAAGAGTATCTAGTTCTTCAGCAGCTTCCCCAGAGAGGTCTGCCAGTCTGAAACGATTCTCTATTTCCATAATGAAAACTTCCCAGCTATCGAGGAGTTCATGGTCCGACCATTCAAGGTCCTTGGACACAAGGATGGCCTGAAACCAGTCAAGTGCAGTGCCAGACAGATAGGTGATAGTGAAATGAATTTTGGAGGGGTCATCTGGGAATTGGTGTGAATTCAATGTGAAATATAGGTGGCATTAGAAAACCCATTGATGGATTTTGAGGGGGTCCGAGCTGTCGAATGTGTCAGGCTCACAGACCTTGATGTGTGTGGGGTTTGTTGGTCCAGCAGAGCTATTGCACTCCAAAGAGCGGAGGGTGTGAGAGAGGTGACCTAGGGCAGTAGCTAATGATTCCTGGAGTTCTGGGTCATCACCCTCAACCATGCCAGGTTCATTGTTACTGACATTGCCAGTGTCCACAGGGTCTGGAGGTTCTCCAGTGCTTCCTCACAGATAGTCAGCAAAGGGTTGGTCCTGAAATCAGGGCTGGGGAGTATTTGTAGTGGCAGACATAAGGGGAGTAGGATGTTGTAAGGCAGGGGCTGCAGAGTAAACATGATCTGTATGAGGGAGGATGGGTTCTAGAATAGGGGTTCCTTGAGCTCATGCAGCACTTCGAGTTGTAGTAGGCATAAGATGGAACAATACCCGAGGTTTGGGTCAGAATATGCTGTTAAGGGCTAACTCTAGTGAGAGGGGCAGATTGCAAGCAGGCAGAGTCAGATGTTCGTAGACCAAGTGTAATGAGGCCTTGGCTTCAACTTATGTATTGCACCCCTCTGGTACTGTGAATGGAATGGCCTCACTTGACCAACTACAGACTTGAGCAGACAAATGGACAGAGGTTGGACAGGGACAGGACAAGTCCAGGCTGAAGGTGGACTTGTAATGAACAGATAGGAGGGAAGAGAGGGAGACCTAAGTTGATATTCTGACTGACTATTACAGACAACTGTAAGCTTACTTATATACTGTCAGTCAGGATAAAGTCTGGAGAGTAGTAACTAGGTATTACCGTTCTTAACCACTCAAAGGAGAACACAATCAACATGTGAGTTGATATCTGCAATGGTGTTCATGAGGATGAGGAGACCATCCACATGGTGTCTGGTCATCCGATCAGACAGGGGCAGAGGTGAAACATCAGATAAATGGGTAAGGCATAGATAGGCAAATGATAATCATGGGAAAGGGAATAGCTATGGATAAACAGAAAGAGGAATGAAACTCAGACAGGAATTCTGATGGGAAGAAATAATGAAGGGGGTGGTATGGAGAACAATATTTCCAGAGGGAAAGGTGCCTGACGGAGATGGAAAAGAGGTTAAACTGAATAGGATCCATGGAACCTGGATTGTAACCAAGGCTCTGAGAGCTTAATGGGCATGAAGTGAAGTCTGTAACAATATAGAAATATTCAACTTTTGGTGTATAATCATAACAGGTGGAGACTCAAATAGAAGTCCTTATCAACTCAAAGTGATGCAAATTATAAGTTCTCTATCACTCTCTAAGTTATTGGGTCTTCTATTGAGGCTATAGATATATTGTGTAACTACTGAAAGCTACTATGAGATGCTTTGACCTTGTAGTATAAGGCTAGTGTTTCAGGGTAGCTTATCCAGTACATGAGAAGTCTCCTTTGATACAATCTGTGGATACATATCCAGCCACTTTATATGCCAAAGCAGCCTCACTATAACATAATCTGCAAGCAGTCTCAGTCAATGAAGCACAGATTAGTGTGACAAATCCTATACAATCTTGAACTGAGGTTCTTGTAATGGAGTTGGGAGACAGCCATAGAAAGGATCATGCTAACCAGGTAGCTGTGTCTATCTGTGATGCCATCTATAAATCAACAAGCTGTGAAGATGAGTGTATATACTCATACAAATATTATATAGACTCACATTACCTTTTCAGAAGGCATTGGTATAGCACATAATATCCACTTGCATGCTTAGCCACATACTGCATAAAACTGGTGAAATCATATCATTTCCTCTCAGATGAAATACCTGCTTTCCTTGTGCTGCTGGAGATCTCTTATCTTTACAGTTTCAGATATAATACAATGCAAAAGGCTTGTAAAAAGCTGGGAACCTGCAAGTTGGGTGAACCCTTGGACAAGAGGTGATATACTTGGCAAGACCATGGGAGAGACCTTGTATAATGTGATCCATGGAATCAATGAAAGGCAATTGGAGAGTAGTAAGAGAGGAAATCATTTGGCTGTCAACTTACTGTCAACTTAACATGAGTAATATTGCTGTACAGGTGTCTTGACCAGGGCTAACATGTACAGTAATTAGTATGGCACTTGCTTTGAGAACAGTGAATAGGCAGAGAACCTCATCTATCAGATGGTGGAGGATGCAAAGGGAATTGGTTTCCAAATTCAGAAACTGGTGCCCATTGAAAAATGCCTCAACTATGAAAAATGCCTCAACTCCTATGCATGGCATGCAGTCAGTATCACCTTTCAAGAAAGTCAAAGGTCTCCCCAAAGGGATGGCATCTTGAGTCCTAAAAAAGGATGAACAAGTGAATGACAAGGCCAGAAACTCAGAAGTCCTGTTCACCCATAAAAGGAAACCAGGTTTGATATACATGTTGATACATGCCCAATTTGAAAAGATATGTCACAATATTGTGACTGTTATACCCTGATGATATTGGTGTGAAAGGTCTAACAAATATATTGTAGATATATGTGGGATATTTTCATGAAAAGGTATCAGAAATATATCCTGATATATCATAAAAACATTGCTAGAATATATATACCATATATATGAAACAATATACTGCTCATACTGCTCCAAAAATCAGCTGTCCATCCCATTGATAATCATGGGATTCTCAGTGGCAGTAACTGGTCCTTCCTACTACCAGGCTCCCCAGCATCCCTGTTCATCCCTCATGTTTGCAAAGCCTTTGCTTTGGCAGCAGTCTGCTTGACTTCTCTAATAACATGTAAAGATGCCACCCAGTTGGCATGGGTTTCTGCCTCTTCTTGAACAGGGGGGCTCAGTCAGTGAGTGTGGCAGCATACATTGGAGAAGGTGGGCATTATATAGCACATGTGTGTTGAAGAGGAATCAGTTGAGAGATTTATGACAAACAAGGGTTTTTTCTACTAATGTTGTAATCTGCTCTTGCTGGAAGAAAATGCCAGTGTTCAATGTGAGTGTGCATTGAATAGAAACCAGATGTCCTATAAACAAGTTCATCACTGGTTGTCAGACCCAGAAACCACCAACACAGAACACACCTTTGAGTCAACAATAATTGCATTATCCACAGGCACCATGACTGGCATACCAAGCCAGTCATTCATTCAGAACAGAATAAACTTGGATTATAACTAAGGTTGATGGTAATCCAGCTGACTGTCTCTTTAAGATACAACTTATATGGCTGACAGAGTTCTCATCATAGAAAGGAATGATGTCAGAGAGAATGTGAGGAAACAAAACTGATAACAACATACCTGTTGGTTCTTGAAGAATACCCATGAATCTTCTTTGCAGATGTCTTTTGACTGGGAGATGACACCTTTCCCAAAATGCTATTCACCATCCATCTGGCCTTGAGGGTCAGAGATATGATATTCCTGACATAACACTGCCCAAAGATGGACCAGCAGCTCTTTGATGGTAATGGAACAATAGTGCTAATATTTCATCAGCTTCAGATTGGAGGACAATGGTAAGTATTAAACAGTACCAGGTTCAGGTTCTGTGTGCAAATTCTATCCAAGGCAGCACCATATTTCTGATCCTCCATTGTTAAATAATTTTTGAACTCCTTTCCCAGCTTGGATGTTTGTCATATTGTCCAATTTCCAATAACCTCCACTTATAATATGCTTGAAGTGCTCTATGCTAGCAAGATCTGCTGCAATGTCAAGACTTGGCACATGGTGATTTGAGTAAATGCTGCATAATCAGAAGATGTGATTATAAGACTCAAATAATTCTGTTGCATATAGGGCAGGAGGCCCAAACTGACAAATATCTTCAACCAGATATAGCAAAAGGCAGAGTTTGACCTTTGTAATGATGCAGTGGGGGTCATGTTGCTCCCATTCATCAAGCAAGTTGTCAATCAGGATCTGAAGGTCAGCCTATGAAGAGTAAATATAGAGCATTGGTCTGATAAGATGAAAATTTTCATACAAGATAACTTGCCATATCTGGGATTTCTGGGTACCAGAGGAGAGCACCAAGTTCTCCTGTTGCCTTCCAGAGTACAAGGACATTGGAGTGTGTAAGATTGTACAGTTGGAAAGTGGTGAGTTGCTGGAGAATGCAGAAGTGTTTGCCAATTAGATTATTTTTGTATCACATCAAATACTATGCACATGTAGGCATGATTGACAACCCATCAAGAGAGGCAGATTGAAGTTGATGTGAAAAGATCTCTTCACATTCCTTCTTATTCCAATGGTTCCATGTTTCATACCACACATATTTGTCATCCCCAAGTAAGTATGTGTGTAGAATCTCAATCAGCATATCTTTGTGAACATCAAGTCCTTCAGCACCCTTTGTCAGTAAGTCACATCTCATAAGATGTCACAAAGTTGCTTACCAAATATGCCCAGAAGTGCATTGAAGTGCTTTCCAGGTTGCAAGGCAATAGCACCTGCTACACACTTCAATGTGTGCTTATAGATTCATGTGTAAGTATATACTTACCACCTAAGTCTGCTTGATCTAACAGCCATGTCCACAGTTCTACTTGAATTTGACCCTCTATCACAGCTTTCTGCTCCTTTCTCTGAATATTTACCTTGACAATCCACTTATTCTTCACCCCCATTTCCCTCCCTGCCAACACTGAGCCTCAAGGTGAGGACCCTGCATCCCTCAGAACAGATTGGTCATCTATCTGGTCCTCTATTGGTGACATCCTCAATGACAATGATGTCACATCCACCTCTAACCCATTGGTGCTGAGCCTCTTGTCAATATTTCTCTCTTTCTCTTCCAATTGGCTCTTCTCGTGGGCAAAAAATGGCAGAGATTTCTCTACATTCAAGGGAACACCTGCCCTTGTCCACCTCATGCAAACCATTGCCTTTTCTGAGCCACTTAGGAACAAGCCCATTCCCTTTAACAATCACAATGTACAGCTCTATGATGCCATTTTCATGCAATTCCCCCCTCCCCATACACCATCTCCTACCTCCATGCTCATGTCAACTGGGCATTGTCAAGAATGTTGGGCTCAAAAGGCACTAGCAGTGTCTCCCCCCCCTTCCCTAAAGACACCGCTGGAAATATCCAGGGTTCTTCCTTTCTTCCTCTCCTGTCACTGCTGGACATCTCCAGGGCTCAGACTCACAATTTGAGAAGGACATTGTCCGAGCAATTGCCCTCTCTCATCTCCCACTCTCTGATCCTAACAAACCCAGTGAGTCCTCTAATTCTAACATTGATACTGAAATGCTCCCTCCTTCCCCCCTTCAACCCATTCCTCCAGCTGCTCCTGGTTCATCCCACCAGGAGAATACTAACTCTGACACCAGTAGATGGTCCACAGTCAACTGTTGACAGGTGCCTCAGAAACTGGTAGCAGCCCCCATTCAGCATAAGCCTCTTATGGCCCCCACCTTCCCACCTAAGGACTCTTACCCCCTCCCCCTTTGTCCCCTTTCCCTTTCTTCCACCCCTCCTCCTGTTAACAATGCCACCAAACCTCAGTGAAGGTCTGGCACACCTTCCCCCCCCTTCCCAAAGGCCTTCATACTCCAAGGCAGCTGCCCAAATGCCCCTCAAGGCCGAAAAGCTACAGAAATATGCAGCTCTTCAAAACCAGCTCCCCTCAATGTTGCCAGTTGACATCATCAACTTCCTTTGCAATGCTGGTGATATCAAATCCCCTGCCTCCAAACTCACCCCCTTTCCCTGTCCTTCCAACTCCTCCAAGGCAACTCAGGGTCCATTATGCTGAAACATTGTCATTCCCTATAACAATATATTCATGCCCATCATGCTCACCTCCCTTGACCTCATGGTGCAGTGCTGCAACAATGCCCTCTACCAAAAGGGCTTCTCCCTACCAGTTGAGTCAGCCAGGTCCAATGACAAGATGCTCTGGTTGGCTACAAATGAAGTCACCACAGATGAGGAGCTCCTTGTTATCAAGAAGGGAATTGCTGACACCAACAGGTCAGCATTCACCACACTAGAGATATGAGATGCCATTGTCCCCTCTCTCCCTATGTCCAAGTCTTTCATCAAGCTAGTCAACCTGCCTTACTTCCATACAGATGGCACTCCCCATGTTGCTGATAATTTCCAACCAGTTATTGAACAGTCTCCATACAGTGACCTTGTTCAGCACCTTGTTGGAAAGCCATGCTTCCACAGGGTCTCCCCTCACTCTGACTCTCAGCTATTCTGTTCTTTGACCTCTGGGACTTGCAATTGGCAACCAGGGCCAAGCTACTTTACAATCACACATTGTTGTTTGAGAACTGAGTCTGCACATTCTGTGGTACAACCATGCGTACTGCCTCTCCCTCATGCAACCAGTGCTGGAGGTAGGGCCATCCAATGCACCTTTGCAAAGCACATAGCCCCAGATGTTCTATCTGCAGCAACCCCCATCAATCTGAGAATCATTGTCATGTGGCCTTCTGCTGCCATGGCATGATCCCAACCCCCCCATCACTATCAACAAGTCATTCACTATTCACCCTAAACCATTTCTCCATTACTTAGGCTTCTGGTGCGACAGGAGTCTTTCTTTCAAGGAACACATCTGGTTCTATTCCACCAAGGCCCTGTCTACTACCTGATGCATGTGCATGCTCAGCAACTCTGTCTGCAGCCTCTCTCCTCTCCACAACAGGCTGCTATACCACTCATGTATAGTTCCCATCACTACATACAGTTTCTGTTTATAGTTCTCTCACAATGCAAGATACTGTGGACTCATTAAATCCCTCCAACACATGCAACACCAAGCTGCTCTCTGGATTACAGGTGCATTCCAAACCACTCCCATGGGTGGGGTTGAGGCTGTGGCAGGCCTCATCCCCATTCATTTGCACTTATCCAAGCTCACAAAATGATGCTCTCTGAGATATCACATCCTCCCTCCCTCTCACCCCCTCAAACTCCTCACCCAGGATATTGACCCCCTAGACATACACCAAACCAAGCAGCACTCTACAGCATTCAATTACATATCAAATGCACAGGTGGTCATGGACCAGTTCCAGCACCCCCACCCTAGCACCAAACCTGGACAGCACCTGCTAGACTTATTTGGTGATCAAATAAAATTTATTGAGTGCCCAGACCCTTTGAAAGAGGGGGCTTTGGCACTCCATGTTTCCAATGCCTTGCATGCATGGGACCTTTCTTTTTCTTCCCCCATTTCTCTTTCTTTAGCTACAGACAGTTTGGTTCCTTCCAACCCCTCTCTCTCTGCTACCTCTGCTTATTTAGTTTTTAGTTCTTCCTCCTTGGACATTCTCTCTTCTTCTGTTCACCCTTGTGGTGAGGTTACCTTGTCTGATGCTGAATCTTACACTCTCTGTCTTGGACTCTTTTCTGCTATCTCTCATGCTCACTCACTTGATGCTTCTTCTATTGTAGTTTTCACAGACTCCATCTCCTCTGCTAAACTCCTTTTCTCATACAGCCCCCACAGTGCGCATCAAGATGCCATTGCAGTCACCCCCTCCTCTATTCATGGCTCTCCCCTTCCCCCTTGAATCACATCCACTTCTGGTCCATACCCTTATCAGCATTGTGGTCCATTCATAAACAAGTGCATGATCTCACCAAGTCCCTCTGCCTCCCTCTAAACTGCCACCAGCCTTTCCACACATCCATTGGATTTGTTCACAACCAACACACCAGGGCATATCTACAATAGTGGCATGCCCTCTGAACAATCCCAAATACCACAGCAACTCATGGCTCACCCTTAAGGATGGAGCTGGCCAACCTCTCAAGCCCAAG